>AWWV01010556.1:0-48525 GCA_001974805.1 Corchorus capsularis | reverse complement strand
TTTTTTTTTTTTTTTTTTTTTATAATTTTTTTAAATTTAATTTTTACTTTTGAACTATAGATAAACATAATTAAGAAAAATATATTATAAGGACAAAGATGGGGAATGATATAGAAAGAACATAACAGTGTGCACTTCCCACTCATCAAAGCATGAAGTTTCCTATGAGATTATTTTTGACTGAAAGATGCAAACTTTTTGTGTATGTGGACATGTACTAGTGGCAAGAGCTGTCTTTTGATGTCAACTTGAGCTTTGATTTGTTCATTGACGGATGTATTCTTACATATATAATTTCTTCTTAATCAATGTTTGACCTGAACTGATCTCTCTCTCTCTCTCTCTCTCTCTGTTTTTTCCCTGGATAATTATGTTTTAGGTGACAGTTCTGCTTAAGGAATGTCGTGACATACAACTACATTGTGGATCTATTGGGCATGATCTTTCTGGTGATTATACAATTGCTGCTGCTGCTAGGGATGTGGAGCCTAATACTGACAAACTCGTTTCAGAAGTAACTTTTGTTTACTTGAATCTTTAGCCAGAGTTTTTATTTTGTCTTCTTTCTAAATGATCTTCCTCCTTTTACTTCAACCCACCCCACTTCCTCTCAATTATGTGGTGTTCATCTCATATCTATTTGTCTCAAATGATTTAACAGTTGGCATTTAAGGATATTAATGGATTAGTTGAGCAGAATGTCCAACTTAGGAGCCTTGTCCGTGATCTTTCTGACCAGATCGACAGTAAGGAGATGGAGTTCAAGGTAACTAGAATTCTTATCTTTCTACAGAGGCATTGGTTTATTTAGGTTTATATGGTTGATAAGAACAAGTATGGTAAAGGGTGGATAATAGAACTTAGAGGGAAAATAAGCGATATATAGAAGCAAATAAATTCATCATTCAAAACCTAATAAAAACCTTTAATATAAGGGGGCGTTTAGAGAATAAAAAGGTTCTCAAAGTCTTTCATAAGAAAGTGTTTTCCTATGAAAGTTTTCTCCCAGGAAAGTACTTTAGAATGTTTGTTTAACCCTGTAAACTTTAAATTAAATTCCTAGGAGAGTGTTTTCAAATGTTTGGTTGGATTGGTATTTTCCTATGAAAGTAAGTAAACTTTATTAAAATACCCTTTGGAATATATTCAAAATTTTAAAATTGTGGTCATTGAGGTAATTTTGTCTCAAAATCACTTTCACTTAAAAAGCGTGTTGTGAAAATATTTTCTCACTTTTAAGAGAAAAGTAATGGGTTACTGAACCTTGACTTTCAAATGAAAAAAATTACCCAAACATTCTAAAGTTCTTTCCTACCCTACACTTTCACTAGAAAGTGATTAAATTCTATCAAAACAAACGGGCTCTAATTGTATTTATCAGCTAGAGCCTCAAAACTATTTAAGCCACAAAGGTGCCCAATTCATAATATATAACCTAATCGAAATCTTTAAATATAATTGCAGTTTTAAAAGCTACATCGTAAATTCTAATAATAACCCTTAAATACCCAATTATTTTATCATAATTATATGCGATGGCTATGTGATTTGTCTTGTATTTATGGGACTGCAGGAAAAGTTGGAAATTGAACTTAAAAAACAAACTGATGAAGCTGCATCTAAAGTCGCAGCAGTATTACAAAGAGCTGAAGAGCAGCGGTGCATGATTGAATCACTCCATGCGTCTGTGAGTATATTGGCGTATCATTCTCTGTTCTTTTATACTAGCGAACTTTATGTTTTTCCTTTGCTAATGTATAGTTTCTCAGTTATTTATTTTTAAATCTATAGGTTGCAATGTACAGAAAGTTATATGAAGAGGAGCATAAGCTTCATCTCTCTTGTTCCCCTGCACCAGAAGCAGCTCCAGGTTCTATCTTTGCGCTTCTTGTATGTTTTATTTTTTGTATGGTTGTGTGTGCATGCTTTTACCTTGATTGCTTATATTATTATATAATAATAGTAACTCTAATTTTTTTTCATTGTTTTGTTGGGAATCTAAGTCAGATTGAATTAGTTAAAGATCTCTAGTTTTCTTAAAATTAAAGAAAGCTATAAATATTAGATTTACTTTTTTTGCTTGGCTTTGGCCAGACTTTCATAGTGTTATACTTGTGAGTTCGTATCTTCATGTTTTGTTTTATTTTGTTTTTTTGTTTTGTTTTGTTTTGTTTTGTTTTTTGTTTTGTTTTTTTTCTTTTTATGGTTTTTTTGCATCCTTTATACATTGGACTATAGTATTTACAAGTAAATGCATTATTGCAGATGCTGGCAGAAAAGACCTCTTGCTTCTTCTTGAAGGTTCACAGGTACCGATTTTAGTTCTGTAGGCTCTGTATGTTTCAGCGGAAATTGACTTCTGAAAGTTAGTTTTTTGTTGCCAGCAAATAAACAATTCAACCCATGGTGATTTTCCAACCAACAGAAAATAGGGCCATTTTTGAGGAAGTTGTTTCCTGAAGAAAGGAAGACAATTAACTCTCTTCTTTCTTCTTGAAACTTCCTCTCATTAGATTGTGTCTACTATCTACTTTTCCTCCTTCAAACCCCCTTGCTGTGCTTATATCCTCTTTCTCCCCTTTTTTCTGCAAAGATGGCTCTCCACTTTTGCTACCACCTCTCTTCCCCTTTTCATTTTTTGTGACTTGTGACCACATATAGGTGGCCACAATAACAACCGAAACAAACTTGAAAAGGGGAAAATAAATGGATAAACATATGAGGAAAATGAATAGGGAAAACAACTACAAAATATCCAGGATTTGTTGGAAAAGTATGAACTGAGATAGAGCATTATGGTTTGACTTGGGTTTTAAACTAATTGGCTCATTAGCCTTTTTGCCCCCTGAACTATGGGGCTAAGGACACTTTACCCCCTAAACTATTTTCGCGACAATTTGCCCCCTGAACTTCCCAAATTCAGGACAATTTGCCCCCTCCTTCAGGTGGTAAGTTGTCTTGAATTTGGGAAGTTCAGGGGGCTAACTGTCCTGAATTTGGAAATTCAGGGGGCAAGTTGTCGCAATTTGAAGTTTAGGGGGCAAAATGTCCTTGGTGCTATAGTTCGGGGTGGCAAAAAGGCTAATAAGCCAATTAATTTTTGTTCATATATATTATAATGAATGGTTTGGGTGGTGATTTTTTAGGTATCGGGATTGGAATTTATATAGGGATGATCCAGTTTAAGATAGCATTAATGTGTTTGTTCATGCTGGTGGAGATCATGAAAGTGGAAAATTCTTCCATAGTGTTATCGGAATGTTAGAAAGCATTTTAAGTGTCGTGCAATTCCTAACAACAGAATTTTTTTCTGTCTCGTCCACTTCCTAAACAGCAGACCATATTAGTATCATGTGGGGCAGGAATATGCCTGTTAAGTTTGTTCCTGTTGCATTTGCTGACATGCTGTGTTATAAAGCAGGAAGCTAGTAAGAAAGCACTAGAAAAAGCAGCTGGACGTGTAAGATGCCTTGAAGAGGATTTAGCTAAGACCAGGTATATCCTCGTTATACTTTCTGCAGACTAATATTTGTATTTTATTATAGACCTTCAAATGTCAGTTTTGAGAATGTTACTATTCCTTTGGTTTTATTTTATATAGTACAGAACTTGCATTATTGCTTTCATGCTTTGTCGTTGTGCGATGCAACCAAACCTTAAGTTAAAGACTTGTAACCTAAATGTGAAGCTGAAGGATTTTGTTTTCCCTTTCGACTTTTTTCATGTATTCAAATTGAAACTGCCTTAAATTCTAATCTCCTAGCCATCCTACCTCAGTTAATTTCTTAATTATTTACTCCATAAACTTTGCTACCAGTCTGTGTTCATACAGATAGTCTATGCTTTAGTTTCACCAGCATTATGGTTGTTGTGTAGCTTTAAGCTTAAAATGAGGGAGTGACTTTTCATCTTCGTTTTTAATTTCAATAGTTCGGCAGATATCCAATTCCCTAATTGTTGAATACCAATAGCCATAAATCAGCCGCTGAAGCCTCCTTTAAAAGATATTTAAAGTAGAAAAAGGCTACATGAGTTTTCAAAAAATTACAAACCTCAAATGCTTTGGATAATGACTAGCGAGATGCATCAGTTTGAGGCTATTAGTCAAGTTAAATGTATCAGTTTAAAGCTACTCTTCTATTTTTGTTTTCGATGTATCAGCCAACTATGTTCTTTTCTTTTACTTAATTTTAAGGTGTTATTTACTGCTATCCATCCTGCTGAAGAAGATTTGCTTTGCTGTGGTTTTGATGGAATCGCTTGGAATGCTCTTTCTTTTTCATGCTGTTCATAACCTCTTATTATTAGCGTTTGTTTTATCTTTGATTATCAGGGTTGAGATTATATCTTTACGGTCTGAGCGTGACAAGTTGGCTCTTGAAGCAAATGTTGCGAGGGAAAAACTTGAAGGTGTCATGAAAGAAGCCGAGCATCAGGTGATTAGTGTCAGCATATTTTTTAAATCCTCACATTTATTTCTTAGTTTTTCCGTCTTGGTTTGCTTTCGCTTTATGTCCATTGAAATTAATTTGTAGGTTTTGATATTCTATGTTTGTCGAAATTAATATGTTGGTATTGATATTCTTATTTCTTCTTTATTGCATCTAAAACATTATAGAGGGCCGAAAAGAATGGTGTTCTGGCAAGAAACGTGGAGTTCTCACAGTTGATTGTTGACTACCAAAGGAAGTTACGTGCAAGTTCTGAATCTTTAAATGCTGCTGAGGAGCATTCCCGGAAGTTAACTATGGAGGTGAATCTTGTGATTCTGACCCTTTGTCAACTAACAATCGCGCGAGCAAAGTGTTTATACTTTATACTTATTGTTGTCAACAGATGTCGATACTGAAACATGAGAAAGAGATGTTAGCGAATGCTGAAAAGAGAGCATGCGATGAAGTTCGTAGCTTATCCGAGAGAGTTCATCGTTTGCAGGTTGAAACCGATTGATTTGGGCTCTATGTTGTTGCTTTTACCCTTGATTTTGCTTTCAAAATTATAATTGATGAAAAATCAACAAATGACTACGACAAATCTAATTGTTCTATATATAGTTCAGTAACCTTTTTACCTATAAATAATTGGCTCCATCCAAACACTTCAAATAATACTTTTAGCTTTTAATTATTCAGAAATAGTTTTTGTTTTCTCTATCCAAATACTTTTTGTTTTTGTTTTTTCTTATTATTTTTTCGTTCCTTTGGAAGCAAAAAAGAAGAAAGCAACAACCAACAATTATCTTTCTGCTTTTGCATTGTATTACTATTTAAATAAAAAACCTGATGTTTTTTTTTGTGCAGGCTAGTTTAGATACTATCCAGAGTGCCCAGGAAGTGCGTGAGGTAATCTATCTTTAATCAATTTGTCATGAATATATTTTTGTTCTCTCGTTTTTGTATACTTGACAAAATGGGCCTGCTCCTTTTTTCTTTATTGTGTTGTAGGAAGCAAGAGGTATGGATAAGAGAAGACAAGAGGAGTATGTAAAGCAAATTGAGGTGCGTTTCTTGGGTTTATCTTGCGTTAGAATACTCCTTTTCTGTTTTAAGGTTATGGAAAATTTGATTGGGTCGCTTAGATTCCCTTGAAATATATTTTTAGAATGTTCCTGATGCCATCAGTAATGTCATGGAGCAGTGTCTTAAAATTCCTCAAACCCTTCTAGGTGAGGCCCCTTTGATTGATTGGAAGTACAAAATTTTAGATCTCCCTTGGACCTTAATTTTATCAGATGCATTATGCATGTTTCATGGAATCATAATTGGAATCATATTGATCATATTACGCTAGTAAATGGAGTTGTATTTGGAGTTTGTTAGAAAATAAAATTTAAGCTTGTTATACTTTATATATGAGCTTTTCATTATATATTTGTGTGTTTTGTTTTGTTTTGTTTTTGGGCATCTATATATGCATGTTTAAGTGCCTTGCACCACCAGGTAAGAGCTCCTTTTTCACCTTGCACTTTTAGTTACTTTTAGGCTTCTAGCACCCAAATTATGCCTTGTGCCCCTAACAACACTGGATTTAGTTGGCTCATTTTGCAACTTTTCTCTCGATGTCCATGTATGTTGCTTTTACTAATTATTGACTTTCTTCTTTGTCTATGTAAGAAGCAAGGGTTCCCACGTTGGGGGGTGAGGGGTGTTGTCACTCTGCTATGGCATGTGTGTCAGTGGGGGAAATTGGTCTCATTAAACTCTGATGTGTCTTATCCTCTGTTTTAAGATATGTTTGATATGGGATATCTGTGAATTCTTGTATCACTGCACAGATGCTTGCCTTCTATGAATAATTTTATTTGCTGTTTGACATTGTGTCTCTTTCTTGAAAAAATCGAATAGTTCTTTTGCTTACGTTCTTTTGAGTTTTGTCCTTATCTTGATTAATTAACCTAATCTTATTGTTTGACGAACTTAAATTTGTAGAAAGAATGGGCTGAAGCTAAGAAACAGCTTCAAGAAGAGAGGAATAATGCTCATGGTCTTATGTCTGACCGTGAGCAGACTCTTAAAAATGCTATGAAACAAGTTGATGAAATGGGAAAAGAACTGGCTAATGCATTGCGTGCTTGTGCTGCTGCAGAGGCAAGAGCTGCTGTTTCTGAGGTAATTTCTTCTGTTTGAACCAATTTTTGGATTTTTTCACTTCTTGTTTTTGTCTTCTCTAGGAGTTATATATGCATTCATTTTGCAGTTATCTGAAAAATGTTTTTCTTTTCAAAGGGATTTTGGTCAGATTAATTTTTTTTCTTTTTAATATTATTTTTATCAGGCTAGACTATCTGATCTGGAGAAAAAGCTTAAATCTTCTGATGTGAAGGTAATATTTTCTATATTCTCTCTTTCTTATGTTTGTGAAGCACTCTTGTACCACGTGATGTGTTAACTTTACTGTAATTGGAGTGTATTCTGTGGCTTTGGTATATAGAGTGGTCTTTTTGGGGTTGTTTCAGCCTCCAAAAGTTGCAGTGACCACTTGCTGAAAGTTTTTCCCTCTATCTTTGTTTGGGCAACTCTTTTACAATTCATAAACTCTTCTCCCTTCCTCCCATTCTTCATTTTTGTAAAGTTTGTTTTTGTTTTTTGTTTTTTTTTTGGCATTTGTTTGTATGGATGATTTGCATCTAATTTGACTTCCTTGTCGACCATTTACTGGTACTATGATACAGATGCTGGAGATAGATGGTGGTGGTGGACCGTCCTCTACTTCAACTAATGAGGTCAGTATATTGTTCTATGGTTGATGCCTTTTTTTTTTTTTTTTTTTTTTTTTTTTTTTTTCTGTTTGGCATGAGAATGGTTGATTACAGTAGCTTTTTTCTTTCCTAATAAGACAAAAAGAAAAGAAAAGAAAGAATAGCCTGACTGCTTTTTCCAACCTAAAATAACTCTGGACTTGGTACTTAGCTCCCAGTCTTTAAAACTGTTACGATTGCATATCCTTTTAATTGTAAGATGAGACTTCCAAGATGTATCTTTAACTTGATGGTATTGTTGTAATCAGAACAGTAAGAGAGAAGTCGTCCTCAAGAGAATTCTTGGTCATAAGAAAATTTTTCCCTCACAAACGTAACTTTTGAAAGACGTACACATAAATCTAGCATTATCATATTGAATTAAAGTATTTAGCTCATTTAGTTTAAAGCTTCTACATGTGTAGAGATGAAGTTCTTTTTGTGTAGTTATATATGTATTATTTTGCTATATTTGTCTGTGTTTGTAAGATGGCCAAGTGTGCTACAAAAAGTAGAGGTGAAAAAGCTGAAGGCTGATACACATTGTGCATGATCTGGAACTTGGACAATTAATTATTTCTAAAACAACCTGATTGAAACTGGCTAAAATCTTGATCGAAATCAAATCCAGATCCAGTGCTGAATAAGGTCTATTTACTAGACTACAGTGTCAATTAATATTTGTTACATTTTTAAATATATTCTTCACTTGTGGAGAAGGATGCATCTTGTATTGGCTCTCTGAATTGTGGAAAAAATGCTGTTAGAATGTGTTGCTGGGTTTCAACTGTTATTGCATGTTTGATTGAAGGCTCTTTTGATCAATAATTTCATACGGTGCTCTTCTGCGTTTCACTGCAAATAAAGGGCATATCGTGTTTGTTTTGGTTCTAACATTGGTTAGCTGGTTTGGCTAAATATCCTTTAGATTGTAGAGCTGCCGTTGACAAAGGAACAGATAGATGCGCTAAAGGAAGAAGCAAAAGCCAACAGGGATCACATGCTAGAGGTTGTCGTCTAAACCCTGAGTGTTTTAGATGTTTTTATATGGTAGAAGTAATGCGAGTATAACATGTTGCTTTGCAGTATAAGAACATAGCAGAAATGCATGAAGCTGCATTGAAGCAAATGGAACTTGCACACGAAAGTTTCAAGATTGAGGTATTTTGAGATATGTATCTCTTCTGGTAGATGTAGGTTTTCTATGTTTAGCATCTCGACATATATATATATATATATATATATATATATACTAGTTTTAGCTTTCACGTGCGTTGCACGTGGTCCAACATTTTTAAATAAAATATTCATACGAAATTATGATAACCTTCATATATATTAAATTATGATAATTGCACTATTTTTTATGACGTCCATATGAAATTTTGATAACATTCCTATGAAATTATGATAATTACACTATTTTTTATGATGTCCTCATGAAATTTTGATAACCTTCCTATGAAATTTCAATAACGATACTATGAAATTTCTAGAACCTTTCTATAAATTTTTTTTAACCTTCTTATGAAATTTTGTTAATCTCCCTAAGGAATTTTGAAGACCTCACTATGAAATTTTGATAACTTCCAAATGAAATTTTAATAACCAACACTATAAGATGTTGATAACCTCCATAGTTAAGAAAATTTAAAAACCTCTATATAAATTGTCAGTAATCACACTCTGAAATTTTGATAATCACACTATGAAATTGTGATAACCTCGCTATGAAATTTTGATAAACCTTCCTGTAAAATTTTGATAAATCTCCCTATAAAATTTTGATAACCTCCTTATGAAATCCTGATGACTACAAATTTTGATAATCTCTCTATGATTTTTTTATTACCTCATTATGAAATTTTGTTAATCTCCTTATGAAATTTTGATCTACATACTATAAAATTTTGATAACCCTCTTATGAAATTTTGAAAACCTTCATATATGAAATTTTGATATGCTCCCTGAAATTTGATTACTCCATAATAAAAGTTTAATAACCTTCCTAATTTGGTAACCATACTATGAAATTTTGATAACCTCCCCAGAAATACCACTATGAAATTTTGGTAATCACATTTTGAAAATTTGATAACCTTTTTTTGAAATTTTGATAACCTCTCTATAAAATTTTGTTGACGCCTCTATGAAATTTTGATAATCACATTATGTAATTTTGATAACGTCGCTTTGAAATTTTGAAATTGGACCATCCAAAGCAAAAACCCATTGCACATTTGTTTCAGATTATCTAAGTCCAAATAGGACGTTGGAGACGAAGACAAAAAGCAAAATTAAATACAACGATTGGAAACAAAGACAAAAGGCAAAATTAAATAGGACGTTTGAAACAAAAAGCCAAATTGACTTTCTTATAATTTAATATATGTATTATATAATCTAATAATTAATAATGGAATAATATTTGATTAAAAAAATAATGGAATAATTAAAATATTATTTAGTAATGGCAATTTAGAAATATGTTTTTAAAAAAGGGTACAATTGGAAACATGTTTTAAAAATAAGGGTACAATCGGAAAGCATAAAGTTTCCCCTTATTCGTACTTTTATATATAGTATAGATATATATATTTATTTATTTATTTCTTTCTTTCTTTCTTTTGCAGGCCGATAATGTCAAGAGATCTTTAGAAGCTGAGCTTGGATCACTTAAGGAGAAGGTTTCTCAACTTGAGAATGAAACTTCTTTGAGATCAGAGGAAGTAGCCTCTGCAACTGCAGGGAAGGAAGAGGCTCTTTTGTCTGCATTGGCAGAAATTAAAATTTTAAAGGAGGAAACTGCTGTTAAAAGGTAAAATTCATGTGAACTAAGATATGTAGTTATTTTGATACACTGCGATTTCTTATTTTGCCTTTGGGTTATAGTTCTCAAATTGTGGCATTGGAGATTCAAATTTCTTCTATAAAGGAGAACCTGGAGAAGGAGCATGAAAAGTGGCGTGCAGCTCAAGCCAATTATGAAAGACAGGTATGCTTTATGCACTCAGTAAACAAGAACATTTATGTGTAATAATTAACTCAATCCGTTTAGCTAATTGTTCTGATAGTTTTAGGTCATTGTTTGTATTGATATAGGAAGTATCATAAAATTGTTGAAATGATTATTACATGATTCTACTTGCCCAATTTATGTTCCTTGCTTGTCATACTTGTGTTGGTACTCCATAGAGGTTTGGTTATATGTTTTGTAGTCAAAAGTGTTTGCATGGCTGCTAACTGCCAAGGGCACCTGAGAGCAAAAGCCATAGCCATCCTCTTAACCAAAGCCACTTTCAGGCACTTGCCTCTGGTGTCTAGGTACACACTTTTCTAAGGTGAGAGGGGCCCCAAAATCCAGACAATCTTGTTTCAGTTAGAGGGGGTTTTTTTTTTTTAAATATAAAAAAGCTGTTCATTTGAATTTGGGAAAAGGACCTATGCAGGAATGAAGGTAATATTGTCCTGTAATACTGTTACTTATCTCACGTCCCTGAAATATATATTTTAGGTTCCGATCTCAAGATTTTCCAATTAAGTGATGGCTAAAATGCTTGAGCTTTCTAAGCTTGAGTTTTAATCCCTTTGATTTGAATGGTAACTTACACTGATACGCTTGTAATGACAGACTGTCTTGTGGTGAACAATGTGGTTACAGCAGATCTTTTTTTGTGTTTTTACACTTTTAGCATCCTATAAAATGGCAGCTGTTGAGGATGACATAACACCCTTGATTGTTTTCCTTTCTGATCAGGTTATTCTACAATCAGAGACCATTCAGGAGTTGACTAGAACGTCACAAGCATTGGCTTTATTGCAGAGGGAGGCCTCTGAGTTGCGTGAGTTGGCAGATACACATAAAAGGGAAACTGTACGTTTCTTTTCATGTTCTTTTTCTTTTTTCTTTTTTTTTTGGCATATTGAATTGGTTTTCCATGTTTTTTCGTTGTTTAGTGATGGAAATGAGCCCAACTGAGTCGAGCTTGGCTGTGTTTGGGCTCATGATACCCTGACATGGAACTTGAACTCATTTGGGATTAAGCAAGATTTGAATCTTCTTTTCAAGTTTAGCTCAAATACAAGAAAATCACATAAAGCAAACACAAAAACCAATTGAAAAGTCTCCATGTTGCCTCTAGCTTCACAACCCGTTTCACCCAGCACGACATTTTATGATAGAAAAAGAAATATACTGAAAACATCAACACTTGCGAACCTGTAAAACTCCCAATAGACCCCAAAGTGTGAAATAAACTCAATAATACTTATCTAGTTTGTGAAATGTCTGTAAGATGTGAAATTACAGAGAATCAGAGGCATGGGGAATATTTTTTAGGAATAGAGGTTCAAATTAATACGAGCAGATAAAGAGAAGTCTAGTTGGAGAGAGAGAGATGACGGGAATGAAGCAATTATAAATGATTGGTTTTAATTTATGGTGACAGAAGATCTCTCTAGAAGTTAGGAGTAATGGAGAAAAAAAATTAGTCAAAGAAAAGAAGTAAGGTTGTAAAGTTTTGTTGTAACGTACTAAGTAAAGTTCAGTATGTTCGTATGGCCTATTATGAAGTAACACTTGTTAATATAATAGTATATATATGCCTCTTTTTTTGTTTTGTTAAGGAACTTTTAAAAATATTTAATTTATACCTTGATAATGTTTTGAGAGATGCCTTTTCTTTTTGGGGTGTGCGTCTGTTGCGAGGGTGGGGGTGTATCATTGATGTCTGAGTTGCAAATTTGATGTGACATATTTACTTCCCCATTTGCCTCTCTCTCTCTCTCTCTCTCTCTCTCTCTCTCTCTCTCTCTCTCTCTCTCTCTCTCTCTCTCTCTCTCTCTTTCCTCCTCCTCCTCCTCCTTCATCTTCTAATTTTTCTTTCCCATCTAAACACTTTCAACAACAAAACAGAAATGGCTGACAACTAAGTAGAACTTATATAATCAGTCCACTCTTAAGATGTAAGCGTTTTGCATACCATTAAAATTGATGATATAAATGTATCTAAGCATGTATTTAATTTTATAGTTTTGCGAAGTAAAGGCTTTTTTGGGCATTAGACTTGGTTTCCTTTAGTATATATTTATATTTTCATGTTATATTTCATTGTTCATTAGAGTACAGTTTTAAGATTAAACTAGCAGTTTTACGACTTACATTTTCTTTTTTTGGCTTGACATCCATATCAAATGTTGCTAAATGGTATTCATATGACTTGCTTGCCTGAATATGTTCTTTACAGGCTGAGCTTAAGGGTAAGTGGGAAGTGGAGAGATCAACCCTTGAGGAATCAAGGAAAAATGCTGAGAAGAGATATGATGAACTTAATGAACAGGTCAGTTTCGCTCTTTAAGTCGCCTTCTTTATTCTTGCTGTTCTCGCTGCTTTCCCCGTCAGTGTTCTAACTTGGTAGCCATTTCAATTTTTCCACCTGTAGATAGAGATATCAGGTTGTATAATTCAATTCATTAAACATGGCTTTTCTCCTTCTGCTTCCTTAAAAATACATGTGATAACATTGTGGGGCATTATCATTGAACAACCAGCTTGATCAAATTTGGCAAGAAGCCAAATTTTTACTGGAACCAACAATTCTCCTTCCAGAAACTTTTTAGGTCATTGTAGCTTTGAAAAAAGATGGTAGATACATTCATGACAACTACAGGTTAGGTTAGCTGGGCCTGGGAGCAATGGCATAACCAGTTGGTCATGTTGTCATGTCCTTCCTAAATGTTTGATGGCAGCATTGGGCAGTTAGAATTTGTTTCCCTTAGACATTAAGTTATCCTATTGGTGATCTCAACCATGACTCATTTTAATTTTCAACTTGGCTGATCAATAAGACACCTGGGGCCTCGGGGTAACACCTGGAATAGGGGACATGAAAGGTTTATGCATGTCCTCCTGCAGCTATTTGCTTTTTCTTTTTATGATTTGCATTGGAGCATGAAATAATTCTTTTGTGGGTTCTTTTTCTGTTGATAGTTTTCTATTTTTTTCTCATATATTCCAACAAAATAGACAAATTTGTAACATTATAGATATGATCCTTCTCTACATCTGTTCTTCAGAACAAAATATTGCACAACCGGATTGAGACTTTGCATATCCAATTGGCTGAGAAAGATTGTGGTTCTTCTATACTTGTGTCTGGAGGCACTGTTTCAGATCCACTTGGTGATTCTGGTTTGCAGAATGTGGTTAGTTACCTCCGGCGGACGAAAGAAATAGTAAGTTGTTTTGGATTTTCTCTCATTCTCTCTCTCTCTCTCTCTCTCTCTCTCTCTCCATTTATTTTCTGATTTCTTCTGATCTTGAATAGGCGGAAACGGAGATTTCTTTGTTGAAGCAGGAGAAGTTACGGTTGCAATCACAAGTTAGTAATTCGTTTCCATAATATTGATTGAATTCAATATTTTGATGTCCTGCAGGCTTACATTTTGTCTTCAACTCTTGGCTTTAATTTACTCCTGTTTGTTTTTGTCTTTTTCTGGAAATAAAAAACTAAGGTTATGTTTGGTAATGGAGAACATTCTCCATTTTCCATCTCCAAAAATATCAAAGAAACTAGGTAGTGCCATAACATGTGTTAATGCAAATAAGCATAGTTTTAGAGAATGGAGATGACAATGGAGTGGAAATCTCAAAATAAAATAAATATGTTCTTCATTTTCCACTCCATTGTCATTTCCATTCTCCAAAAATGTACTTGTTTTTATTGACATATGTTGTGGCACTACCTAGTTTCTTTGATTTTTTGGAGATGGAAAATGGAGAATGTTCTCCATTACCAAACATAACCTAAGTTTCTGTGGGCATATTCACTGAACATGTTAGAATTTTTACCAAAATTGATTAGTGAAAAAGTTTTCTTTAAATGAAAACTCTACTTCGTGAATTGCCCTTGACAACAATTATATTAATGGATTACACTAAAAGAGGTTTTAGTAATGAAAGATGATGTAGAAAGTAAGTTTGAGATCTCTCATGTTTTGATTGGATAATGCTGAAATGAGTAGTCATTAGATGTCAGGTCTTTATATGTGTGTATATGTGTGTGTGTGTGTGTATATATATATATATATATATATATTTAATTCTTTTGATAACAGTTTGATGTGTAAAACGTAGACTTTATAATGGTATAGTGATTCTTTGTCAAGGCATGGTTTCATGTCATAAGTTTCTTTCATTTACTATGTAGCTTGAGAATGCTCTTAAGACAGCTGAAACTGCCCGAGCCACACTTACCGATGAGCGTGCCAATTCAAGAGCAGTATTGATGACAAAGGAGGAGATCAAGTCTTTACAGCATCAGGTTATTCTTTACTTTTGGGAGCATTTGACTTCTTTTTTACATGCTTTTGCACCTTATATAGTTTCTTTTTCCACATAGTTTGTTCACTACCTGCAATACCCTTTCAGAGAACTAGCATTTATTGGTTTATTTTGATATCTTAGTGCCCCCATCTTTTTATATTGTCTTGTGTAATATTTTCTCCCAGCCCTCAAATTTACACTGCTAAAATTTTTTTTAAAATTTTTTCAGGTTATGGAAATGAATATACTCCGTGAAAGCAACATGCAGCTTAGAGAAGAGAGCAAGCGTAATTTTGAGGAATGCCAGGTATGTTTTATGAGGAAACGTAGCGTTCTTGGGTCATTTAAGGGGGAAAAAGAACGGAATATGATCGATTGTTATGGGGCAATTATTATTTGTTTTATCTGTTAATTTACAAGCTTACCTTGTTTTTTCTTATA
Source organism: Corchorus capsularis (assembly GCA_001974805.1). Lineage (NCBI taxonomy): Eukaryota > Viridiplantae > Streptophyta > Magnoliopsida > Malvales > Malvaceae > Corchorus > Corchorus capsularis. The sequence goes on along the minus strand of AWWV01010556.1, from coordinate 33,522 downwards.
GAAATTACGTGAGATAGCTCAAAAAAATAGGATTGAATATGAAATTGTGGAGCATCAGCTGATGGAGAGAAAAATTGAGCTTGAAGCTTCTAAAAAAGAAATTGAAATACATCGGACAGAGAGAGATCTCTTGGAAAAGAGGGTTTCTGAGGTATGAAAATAGTTTTAAGAGTGTAAGCTGCTTTTTCTATCAATCATATATGCAACATTCTGACCTTTACTACTTCTGTGAAGTTACTTGAGAGATTGAGACACATTGATGTGGAAGACTATAATCGCTTGAAAAATGAGGTTCGACAGAAGGAGGTGAGATGACCTTCTAAGAATACATATCACCCTGCTTTAAGGATTTTAAATGCAACTTCTAAATGCTAACTTTTTGAATTGCATTCTATATTTCTTTACTATCCAGTTGAGTTGTATTCAGAGAAAGTAAATTATTTCTGTTTTTCCTTTGATTTTGATAAATTAAAGTTTCTTTCATAGACTCATTGCAGATCTATTGATCTTTTGCACATAGCATTATTAGTTTTCTGTCAAATTGAGCTGTTGCCTTTTATTTGAATTGTAATTTTCATTGTATTTTGCAGGAAAAATTGAAAGAGAAGGATGCCCAGATAGAGGAGATCATGAACCTTCTTTCTAAGAAAGAGGACACAATATCAAAATTGGAACAAGATCTTGGAAACATCAAGTTGGAACTCAATGAGAAGGATAAAAAGTTCAATGATAATTTTCAATTAGAGGTACATTGGTTTCCATTAGTCTACAACACTGCCCATCAAATTGTAGGCTTGGGCTTGATGTAAAAAGGTATTTCATTGTGTTATTTCATGTGTAGGCTGATTTAAAGTCGAGCATGGAGAAGCAGAAGAAGCTTGTCCTTCAATTTAAGGTTGTGCTAAAGTTGAAATTAGTAGTTGTGTTTCTTTCTGATTCCAATTAAAATTTTGAGAATTGGAGTCGTCGTAAATTTCTACTTTTTTGTTTTTTCTTGCAGAGGAGAGCTGAGAGCTTGGCAAAAGAAAAAGAGCAAATTAACCAAGAAAATCAAGCTCTTTCCAAACAGTTGGAGGAATTGAAACAAAGTAAGATTTTTCTTAGAATTATTTGATATTATATATGTATATATTGTAGCCAATGGGTGAATTCTTCAATGCAGGCAGAAGGCCCATCAGTGATATTACTGGTGATCAAGTAATGAAGGAAAAAGAGGAGAAAGACACTAGAATACAGGTGCTTAAATTGATTCTTCTGCGTTTGGCTTGTTCTTGTTAAGTTTGTTTGTAAACAATTTTTATCTTCCACAATGTTTGAAACAGATCCTGGAGAAAACTGTTGAGAGGCAAAGAGAGGAGCTGAAGAAAGAAAAGGATGAACATCAGAATGAGAAAGCAAAGCGAATAAAGTGTGAGAGGATTATCATGGAAGCTGTTAGGAGAACTGAAAAGGTTATTTACTTATTTTTGAACATATTTTGCTTTAGTGATGCCCATGGGGTATTTATGGGGTTAATATACTTGTTAGCTACCAAGCTCAGCTAGAAAAAGCCCAAACTTGAATCAGTAGTTGACTGATTGTTGATCTGAGCCCAAGCTCAAGTATTTGAACCAGCTGAGTTCGAGTATTTGAATGGCTGGCCACTGGCTGATGTAGCTCGTGAGTCTTCGAGTTTTTTGTTTAGTTAACATACTTATAATTGTTGCATATTATTTTGTATAATCTTTTTGTTACCAAATCTGTGTAATACGAGCATGTCTTTTTAATATCAACTACAGATAATTGAGCTTGAGCTGCTCTTTTTTTTCATTTGGTTCCGAGTCAGCACAAGCTTTCTACTGTCTCAGCTAGGCTTGGGTTAGTTATAGCCGTAGCTATAACCATAGAATTCTGCTCTGTATTTCTCCATTACAATATAAAAATCCAAATTTTGGTTATGTTGGGTTTGTTTGCTTTGCTCTAATTAATTTTAATGTACTCCAGGAAAAAACAACTGTTCTAGGCGAGCTTGAGAAGTATCAGCAGGCTTTGAAGCGTCTTTCAGAGGAACTAGAAAAGCTCAAACATGCTGAAAGCAGTCTACCAGAGGTAAAAGAAGTTATGATTCTTGTCAATTTATTAGTTCTCTAATTGTTTTGGGTTGTAATATGGTCCCATTCCTTTTATTATTAATCTTGACACATCATTTTTTGTCAAACAAACTGCTTGCAAAATCACAGTAACTTCTTTAATCTCCCAACAGAAATTAGTTTAGAGAAAAATGAAATGAAAGAGAAGTTAACAAGTCCTTTTTACCAAAGAGGAAAGGTGACACATGCCCCCCTAACCCGAGATTTGTGAGTCCTACAAAGAGATAACAAAACAAGTTAGATAATTGTAATTATTTTCTCTTTACTTTTTGCTCAACTGAGGGAACTTTTATTATTATAATTATTAATTTCTTTCCTGCAGTGATGAGTTCAATACCTGTTTAAATGTTAATTCGTTGATTGCTACTAAAAGAGTTGAGTTCCTTGAGTGGAACACTAGTTAGTGGTTCATGGGGACTTTAGGCTTCAATCTTCTCTTGAGAGAGAAAACAAAATCCTTTTATTCCATTACTCTTCTAAGATAAGCATTACTAGCTTAAGTTTTATATTTGGAAAAATGTATCTAAATCAACCCTTGTGGTTTCCATGTTAATTTCATTTCAGTATTTATCATGTAATTCAGATTTTTAACTGGATCTTTTACAGGGTACCTCTGTGGTTCAGCTACTATCTGGCAGCATTTCTGATGATCATGCTTCTACATATTTATCTGCTGCAGAGGATTTTGAAAGAGTGGCATGTTCAATTCTAAATGACCTAAGAACTGGCTCCATCTCTGGAGACGTTCCTTCAGTTGACTCTTCTGCGCTGACCTCTACAGGTTATCTTCTTTTTTCTTTCTTCATATTTCAATCTCTTTTTTCTTCTTGAAATTAGGTCTTCCTTTCTTTCTCGTCTCTTTGTCTGAAAAGTTCATTTCATATCAGGTGCAGTAGTTCTGGATCAGGGCCCTGCTATATCAGCCTCAACTGCTCCTACAACAAGTCATCCTCAAAAATCTCAACCACCTAAAGCATTAGTAGAGAGGAGATCCGTTTTACCCAAAACCACTATTGAAACTCGTAAAACAGGTAGGAAGCTTGTCCGTCCACGTTTTGTGAAACCAGAAGAGCCACAAAGCGATGTGGATATGTCAGAAGCTACATCCCATGATGCTGATGCTCAAGGAACTCACACTCAGCAGAATGAACCAGTTCGCAAGCGTCTTGCTTCTACCACTTCTGAGTTGCATGAGGATTCACCAGTTCCGGGTGAGACGAGCGCTGATGTCACTGAGCCACTGCTCAAGAAGTCCAAGGGTTCAGATTCCCCACCAGAGACTTCTGAAGGTCAAGTTGCTGCTGTTTCAGAAGCTACATCCCATGATGCTGATGCTCAAGGAACTCAAACTCAACAGAATGAACCAGTTCGCAAGCGTCTTGCTTCTACCACTTCTGAGTTGCACGAAAATTCACCTGTTCCGGGTGAGACGAGCACTGATGTGGCTGAGCCACTGCTCAAGAAGTCTAAGGGTTCAGATCCCCCAGCAGAGACTTCTGAAGGTCAAGTTGCTGCTGTTTCAGAAAATCTTACTGGTCAGCAAGCAGTTGCTCTTTCAGAAGAAGCTTCTGATACTGTTGATAATATAGCTCAAGGTTCAAAGGAGGATGTTGATGTGGAGAAGGAAGAGGCTGAAACAATGGAAGAAAAAGTTGAAGAACCTAAAGAAACCCAAGTAGATGGCACAAATGAGATTGAATTGCTAGAAAATAAAAACAATATGTTAGATGAGAGCTTGGATAAGCCTGGTCAAACTGAGATGGTGATTGATGATGTACCAACGAATCCTGCCGAGGAAGATAGCCAACAACCATTGCTAGAGACTGAGAGTGGGATGGAAGAAGGAGAACTGGCCCCTGAGGTAGCAGAAGATATTGAAGGTGCTGATGTGCACGATAACGTTGGTTCCTCTGAAATTGGGGATGGTCAGCCCTCAATACCTCCTATGGCTTCACCTTCAACGATTAATGATGAAGCTCCAGTTACTCCAGCATTAGAAGGCAATAACTCTCGTGATGTAAATGATGAGAAGAACGATGAAGGTGAAATTGTTGAAGAGGCAGTTGCGGAAGCATTCGACAGGTCAAAAGATGCTGATCAACAGACTACAATGGAGACAGATCAGACACCTGAAGTTGCCTTGGCTACTGCTGAGCCTGCTTCAACTAGTCTTTCACAAGACACCGAGGTGTCAACACACAACGGTTCAAGTGTTGCCCCAGAAGCCGAAGATGTAAAACAGGCATCTCCTGTAAGTACAACCACTTTGACAAATCTACAAGAGCAAGCTAGAGAGACAACCGTTTCTACCTCGGGCACTGCCGAACCTGCAACAAGTAGAGTTCCTACAAACACTGAGGCCTCAGAACACATCGGTTCAAGTGCTACATCTGAGGCAGAAGATTCAAAGCAGACACCTTCTGTAAGTACTACAACCCCAACTTTAGTAAACCTACAAGAGCGAGCTAGACAGAGAGCCATGTTAAGGCAAGCGGGAGTTGTTGCTTCTCCAAGTAGAGGTCGTGGAAGGCCACCATTGCGTGGTCGTGTTGCTAGGGGACGCACTGGGCGTGGTCGTGCACAAAATCCCGAAACGCAGTGAGAAAAACTTTATTCTCGTGTTGGAGGTGGGGTATAAACTGTTTTAATGGAATATTTGAAACTTCTTGTTCATACATAAAAGTACATTATTATTTTTTCTTGGCACAAAAAGGTACATTATTTTATTTATATTATATATATAGCTTGGCATCCAATTTGCATCGAGTTACTCAAGACCATAGGTGTTCAATTATTATGGACTTGAATAGTTCAATCTAACAATTTACTTGATATATTATGTGGCAATTGTGGACATAAGGAAGCATTCTCAATTAATTTGAAATGATGAAAATTTTAAACCAGCGCCTGTTTTAGCATGTCACAAGGCATTGTGTCAGAAAGACAGAAACCAAGGCAGCTTAATCTTGCCATATCGAAATCAGACTAAATTGTCAAGCTCTCTTGGCCCTGACCCTAGACTGGGGCAGTCTCCCCTCACCTACACTTTTGTTTACCCAAAAAAAAAATTACATGTGCCTTCCATCTTAATGTTGAATATAGCAGAGCAAAATTTTAGCAAAGTAAATCTACTCATTGGGCTTAGGCAGGCTTCCTGGGATATTTACTAGCTTTGCACGTCCAGTCATTTGATCAACCTCCACTCTAAGACCAAGTCTGGCAAGTTCAGGCGTATCAACAGACCCTTGTAACTCTAACTGAGCCACTGCCTCTTGGTTTTCTGCATTTCCTTCCAGTAAATTTCTCACACACCAAATGCCCCATTCCCTCAAATACGGGTTTTCATCATCTGAAACACACTGCTGTAATAGCAATAGAATCCCATTTTTCTGCCTTATGTCATCCTGTACATTCTTCCTTCTATATGCACAATTCCCAATTACTGCAACAACATCTCTCCGGAATCCTTTGTATGGGCAGAGCCAGAGCTTGGACGAAGATGAACTCGGTCCTTGAGTTTCACTCTCCTTCTGGACTTTTCTTATCATTGCTGGAGGCTCAAGATCACAGAGTAAAGATAAAAGAATGTCTATAAGTTCATAAGTGAGTAGCACATAAACAGCATCCAAGGAATCCTTCTCCAAGTCTTGGACACTTTCTCGAGCACAAATATCTCTCAAAATTGTGAGAGAATATCCCATAACATCGATAGATGCGGAGCCTGTAGGAAGACCAGACATGCCTCTGGAGACAAAATTAGCTGCTGTCACTGATCTCTTAAATATTTCAAAAACAAACCATGCAAACTCACTAGAAAATGTTAGCTCTTCAAGTCGTTCATTTACGATCTCTGATATAATCTTCAGCAGAAAAGCCTGCTCTGATGAGAAAAAATTATCCCCTGAATCAGTATTTCCTCTATTCTCAAAGGAACTCTCTTCACGTAATCTATCGAACAGTGGGGGAAAGTAGGTATCATCCAAACATAATCTTGACAGAAGCAACTTGAACCAATCTTCTTGAAAACCAACTGATATTACAAGAAAAGGAAATAGAAAAGAGAAGGGTTTAGAGCTATTGTTAGATCTAAATCAAAAAACAAAACCAAGTTAGGAACAGGGAGTAATGAAAGTAAAATATCAAAGGATAATCTTCTATACCTGAAGCAACAGTCCCTACTATACCAGCCACAATAGGCAACCCTATATCTTTGCAGAGCTCTGCAACCAGTTCGGGTGTTCCATCAAAACAGGTATATAGAATCATACACAGAGGATCACTAGTTTCTTGACTACGAACTCTTGCGAGCATAAGAAACACATCTGGGAAGAATTGAAGCCAAATTGCCTGCTGATGATCCACTCCAGCCAATGCAACATTAGCCAGAACTTGCAAGCAGATACGAATAACTGCAAAATCTGGATCAGAGAGAAGTGCTGCAGACTGCAAAACAGTCGAAACAACTTCAACTCCATCATGTTCTAAAAATGCATTCTGATTGGCAACTTCTCCTGCACATAGGTTTCTAAGAAGCTTTAGAGAATCCATGAGATATTCCCGGCTTGATGTGTTATAGAAAAATTCAACAAGCTTAATCACTGTAGGAAGGATGTTCCTCAAAGCAAGTTCTGCACGACCAACAGCAGTCCTGGAATCTTTTATAAGAATCTCAAGAGCTTCTTTCAGCGAAGATGAATTTGACGCAATTAATAATGGCTGCAGAAGACCTTCTGCTCCATTCAACTCTGAAAAAGATTCTCCACCCATATCTGTACCAATGAAAAAAAAAGATGAAATTGAAGATTATATCAAATTGAAGATCCCTGAAATCCCAACTTGCATCTAAACAAAAGTGCCATGTTAAAAGTTTGCAATAAGCAGAAACCTTTTCTGACGTAGAAAGATCAAGAACTTGAACAAAGTAGGCTAGATCAGAATTAGATTGAATTGGAACAAGGATAATTAGGGTTGCATAAACCTCTGAATAATTCTGATTTCAATAAAATAAAAGACATCTAAAGTTTGCTGGTTAACAGCCCTTAAATGCTAAACACTTAATCTAAAATCCTAATCCTGGTAGGAAAAGTAAAACCTTTCTGGTAGGAAAGTAAAACCTAATCCTTCTTGGAAAAACCAATAAGGCAATAAATATTAAATCCTAATGACTTAAAGTTAAGGCTAAAGTAAAAGACTCATAACTGGATAAATAAAGACAGAAATAATTAAACTAAAACCTAAGAAAATGCGCTGCATCAGTTTCTGTTTGAGTAAAAACCCTCAATTTATTCATAAGCCCAAAACCCTTCTTGCCTTCCTCCCCAAACCCATAATTTCTGCAATCTCAAACCGATAAAGTTGCAAAGAGAGAAGCAAGACAATATATAGATGAAGTAAAAAAAAAAAAAGAGACAAAGGATTCTACTTGGCAGGTTTAGTAAAAGAAAATTGCCTAATCCGCATCAAATTATTCGCAGAAAAATTACAGAAAATATTAGCATAGAAAATACCAGTAGACATAACGAACAAAACCGAAACTTGGAAGAAGATTGAAGCTCAGACCTTAAAGAGGCAGAGGCAGAGGCAGAGGCAGAGGAGCAGCAGCCCGAGAAGTTGCTAGAAAAGTTGCTTAAACGTCTTAAACCAGAAAAGGAAGGCTGAAGAAGAAACGAGTATCGCTTTCTTTGTGCCGAAAAAAAAACAAGAAACGGGTATTTTTTTGTTTTTTATTTTTCTTTTTATAACACAAGAAACGGGTAATGGTATTATTAGTTCTGGCTTCTGCGTTCAAGTAACTTAAATTTAAATGACCAATCACCGTCGAAGTCCATTACTTGGTTACACGTGTCGCAGTATAATTGGCTATTACTATATCATACAACGGAATGCAATTAGGCCTGAGTCCATGCTATAATTTCTTAAACCCTTAAACCCCAATTGATTTGTTGGTCTCTCTCCTTCTCACCTCTCAGTTTCTCTCCAGAGACCAGAGTTCCATCTCCTCCAGTCCTCCACAAACATGGCCGAACACGAGATACAAATCCTACGCGGGCATGAGCTACGACTCCTACGCTGCACCCTACGTCCACCGCCGTCAAATTCCTCTCCTTCCTTTCAGTCCTTGGATTCCACCGCCTCCCCTTCTCCTCTCCACGCTCTCATCTCCAACATCCTCACTTCCATCGAGTCCGGGGACTTCTTCGGAGCCCTTTCCTCCGACGCGGCCCGACTCGTCCTCGCCTCTCCCGACTCTGACCTCTCTTCTGACTCGCCCGACCGAGTCTACTCCGACTTACTGGACCGAGTCGAATCTTTTATCAACGAACCTTCCATTGACGACGCGGAGAAAGCTTGCAGGGTTGTTCTTGTTCTGTGCGTTGCTGTGGCCGCTTTCTTCTGGTTTACTCGGTGCAATTTGACTGGGTAAGTCCTTCAATTTCAATTGTAAATATTAAAAGAAAATATATTATTTCACTTTCATGTCAGAATTATGTTAGAGTTGATATTCTATTTTAGTTATTGATTGATTTTCTTTAAAAAAAATAAAATTGAAAAAATAGGCCTGTCGAAAAATTACCGAATCGTCCTTTTCCAATGAAAGCGTGGTGGGAAGGAAGTGAGACAGTGGAGTGGGAGAGTTGGGCGAGGAATCAGCTCATGTCTGCTGGCTCTGACTTACTTGGCAAGTTCTCTTATCTTCAGGTATTTTTTTTTCTATCCTTTTTGTATTATTATCTTCTTCTGCCCCGGTGAGGTCAAATGATCTTTGAACAATATTAATGAGGAAACGATTATCTTGAACATTTGTTTAACTTTATATGATTTTTTTTTTTTTTTTTTTTTTTTTTTTTTTTATGATGAGCGTATATTTTATACTTGTATTTTTAATGTTATGGATTTAGTCTTATTCATTTGATATTTGAAACTTTTGGAAGATACAATACAACACATATATAAGAAAAATTATTTTAGAATATCTATAAACCCAAAGTGATAGTCTATGTGATTTCAACTCTGTATTGTTGTGTATGGTGAGGTAACTTCTCTATATGAATTTGAAATCTTTTTCTTGAATGCCTTTGGCTTGAGGGTCTTGTTGTGTCATTTTGCATGATGTACTTGTTTTTAACTGTAAAGTTCTATAATTTTAAGGTAGTCTTTTCTGCCTTTTAGTACATAGTTTTTGCTAAGATGTTGCTGCTGAAGACAAGAGACCTACTGTTTGAAGCAAGTATCTCGTCTACATTTGGAATTAGAAGCATTTCATGGTGGCTATTTAGGATTTTGCTTACTCACCAACGGATTTTGGATGAGCACTGTTCTTCTCTTTTTGATCTATTGCAAGTATTTATCGGTGAAAATTTAAGTCATTTTGGAAGTCTGGAAAAAGTCACAAGTTATTGGAATGCGCAATTGCAAGATGGGGAAGCATCTACTATTGTTGCAATGGTTCATTTAGAAGCAGGGATCGTAGAATACATTTATGGCCGAACCGATCCTTGTAGGTGAGTTTCATTGAAATATTTTCTATCAGTAAGCTTATTGTAGACATTGATTTTTATTTGGAAAGAATCTGAATAGAGTTTCATAGGAAGACTCATGCATAGTTTGATTGGATCTTTATGCAATTGCATATACATGCCTTGATTTTCTTCCCATGTGGAGACATTCTTCGCCTGCATATCATACTGATTCTTTTGTTGCATGGTTGCCTCAAAATGTGAGTGCTTACTATGTTCCGAGTGCCATTATTTGAATTAATTGTAATGTTTAATAGATTTGACCTAGTAGAGCTCACCTTTTTTTGGGCCGTGGTAGTTGCTTGAAGTATTTATTTTGAGTGTCAACATCTTATGCTGTCTGTAAAATACGAAGAGGGTAATATCTATATTATAAAAATGGGAAAAATTGAGAGCCAATGTAGGAGATGATACTCGTGTGCCTTAATGTTGAGGTCCGGCTCCAGTCCATTAGTACACCTATCCAGTGAAATTCCAAAGACATGTGTTGACTTTTACTTTAAATGGTCAGGATTAAGTTAAAAACTCAAGCCACAAAATACTTAACTTCTCCTTCAACTAGGAGTTTTTCCGTCTTCTTCTTACCACCCCACATCTGAGATTTGCTTTCCAAACTATTCATACCCAGAAGAATTTTTATTGCTTTTCATTTTCTTCTTTCTTGTTTTGTTGTATATAATAAAATTGCAATGAGCGAAGCAATTTCCAAAGAAAATTCTTAACATTTTTGCTTAACTAGAAGGATTTTTTCAGTTTTAGGCAAAACCAGTTAATCCTCTCCTTTTTTTTAGATATTTATTTTGTTGAATAAAAAAGTACTAACTCCAAGCAAAGATGTTTCCATGAAAAGGTAAAGAAAAAATTAGAAGAATTTTGTCTCAATTGACGATTTGTACTTTGTTTCACTGGATCTTGGTGCTAAAGGAATTCTTTTTTCCCTTGTTGAAACTTGAAACGTAGAATGAAACAGAGATGACGGAGAGAAAATGTGAGATTAATGGGTATCATTTAATCTCAACCATCTAAATCAATTTTAATACGTGTCAACAATCTAAAGGTGTATCGGAAATCATTGGAAAGTAAGTGTATTGGAGGGGAGCCGGACCCTTAATGTTGTTACCAAATACCTTCGGGTGGTTTATGTTTTGCAATTTTTCTCTTTGGCATAAATCATATTTTTAATTCTCTACCATAAATTTCAATGCATAACCTGAAGTTCTAAGGGGTACAATAGATGGTTGTTTTTCTAGCTTCTTGTTGTTCATTGAAGTCAATTTGTTCAAGCCAGGCTACACTTGGAGTCAGCTGAAGTGGCTGCTGGGTTGCAGCTCTCTGTTACTGGTATTCTTGGCTTACGTACTGTACATCAGGTAAATATTCAAAAGGTCTTTTGATAATGCCTTCATTGCAAAATCTTATTCAATTGTCGTTCTTAGTACGAGGAATCATTTTTTCCATAGGTAGAACCAACGGCTCAAAGGGTATTGGTTGCAAACACAGATTCAAAATCAGAAAGTGGTGATATCTGCACTTCGATAGGTTCTGGCATTCAGTTGTCTGGTCAAAGCAATAGTGAAGCCTCTGACATTCTTATGACTCCAAAGCTGGTAGAGAATGGATATGATATTGGAAAGAATGCATGTGTTGGTGCTAATGCCACACTAACTGAAGTCCAGCAGGCAGTAATTTTGGCACAATGCCTCCTGATTGAAAAGAGTACTGCTCAGGGTGAATTACAAGGTAAGATGATCTAATATTTGTGGAATGGACTTGCTTCTGGTATGACTTGTATGAGCATCGCTTTTGGTTTTGTCTTCACATACTTATTAAAAGAACCTCTAAAATCCTTTTGCATTATTAGTAAAATAAGGACAATAGTTAGGCTTTATATTATCATCAATAAAAGGACACAACAGCATGAATATGATTAAATTATATACCATTTAACTCTATCTTGCATAATATTTATTTCTAAAAGTTTGAATTCTTGCATTTTGTTGTTCAAACATCAAATAAAACATCCTGATGGTTGAAGCCTCAAACCTTAGCTTCTATTTGTGCATTCTTAGTAATATTCATTTTTTTTTTTGGTTGTCTTGTTCCTGGCCACCTTTAAATTAGTATACCACAAACCCTACATTATTATAACATAAAAAACTAAGTCTTCTTTTTCTCTTTCCTTTATCATCTTTAAGTTTAGCCTATTTGGCTTGGTTGGGTTTAAATAGAGTAATCTTTATAAAGTAAAAATTTCTTAAAAGAGTTTTCAAATTGAAATTATTTGAAACTAAGAGCATTGTTATTTATTTCTTTGACTTTTTCCCCTGATGAATCATCTGTTGGTTACATTGTTTCTTTCTTTAGAAGTTTCAGCTTTTTTTTTTTTTTGGGTATTAGCTTTTAGTTTAAGATTGCTTTGAGTATCCAATTTCACTAACCTTCATCTGTTCAGAATAGAGAAGTTGCATCATAACCAAAGCAGTATTTTATTTTACACTTTATTTGTTGTACTATTTGTGGATTCCTGTAGGCATACATTTCGGATGATTATGTAGCTATTTCTTTATTGCATTGCTTTGATACTGTAATATTGTTAGTAGCTTTTCTTTTTTGTTAACAATTTACTGCTCAATGTTTGTTTCAGCTTGGGATATGGCTCCATATATTGAGGCAATTGATTCTCAACAGTCATCCAACTTCATTGTAAGCTGATTAATGCAAAAGCATCTAGTTAGTTGTGTCAAAGAAATTTCTCTGAAATTTGTTTGGGACTTTTATATCTTTAATAATTAACTTTATTGAATGTGGAGTCATATTTGTACCTTACAGAATATAAATAGGCTTTCTCTAAATTAAGTATTCTATAATGGAATATGCAATGTAGACTAAAGTTATTCATATTATAAGAAAATGGGGCTTGACCTGAAGAAAGATAATTTGACTGCTATCAGAATGATCTGTTGTCTTCAAAGCCTTCTGCTGTTTACATTTTACTGCAATCTTAAACTTTATTTGATTGCAAAATGCTTTATACTGTTTTCAGTTAAAATGTTTCTGTAATATTTTACGGATTCGTTGGGAGTCAACTCGCAGTCGCACAAAACAGCGTGCTCTACTGATGATGGAAAGCCTGGTAAGAGGAGTGTCCATGTATTGATGCTTTCCTTTTCTCTTCTGTAATTATACTTATTATTATTAAATGTCAATTAGTAATTTGATTAGTTTACTATTAATGCAATATATGTTCATACTTCAAAACATATATAGTCATCAAGTTTACGTTACAATATATATTATATTGTCCTAAATGTATTATGATGATTGTCAAAGTTTGATGTCATATCAACTATCGGTTTGACTAACTAGTTATGCTACTTGTCTTGAAGTTCCTTTTAATGAATGAAAATTCTTCTAAATTTCCATTGCTTAACTTTGGATGTTCATAAGATGTTTCTTTTATCTGTATCTTGTTTTCCTCAAATTTATTCCATGTAGTGTGTCAACTGTTCCTATTCTAATGTGCTAGGATTCTTTTTGCTCTTGAGTTATTTCATTAAAAAATTTAGTTTGGGATTATTTCAGGTGGAGAGTATTCATAAGGCTTCTCATGAGGTTCCTCTGAGGATTCCCTTCTGTTATGCCGTTTACCTCCCAACGATTCCTGCTTTTCAGAAGTAAAACTATTTTCTATATGTTGAAAAATTAACCATTCTTTGTCGTTTTACTCTTTCGTAACTAACATCATATTACAATCTTCCTTTCTCCATCAGTGTATTCATCCTTTCTAATAGCTGTTGTTACAGTTTCTTCCAGAGTTCGGTTATTCACCTTTTCTCATTCTCCTCGTATTTCAGGCAATATGGTGAAATATTAGTTAGCTGTGGTTTGGTGGGAGAGGCACTTAAAATATTTGAGGACTTGGAATTGTGGGATAATCTAATATACTGCTACTGGTATGATGAACCATTGCATTTTTTCTTGCTTTTTGTTCATCCCTTTCGTTTCTTTCTGGAACTCCTTGTTGGAGATTCACTATCTTGTGAGATTTGACATTGATTAAACAGCCAATTAGAGAAGAAAGCAGCTGCCGTTGAAGTGATAAAGATGCGGCTTGATAAAACTCCAAATGACCCAAAATTATGGTATATGTATTCACCTTTTCTATTGATCGTCTGAAGCTGTATTTCTTGTCCCTCTATGTTCATTTTAAAAGTTAATTTCATCAGCTGTGCCTCTGTTAATTTTTTTCTCTTGTACATACCAACATAATACTTTTGCTGTTATAAAAGATGATGCCCCTTGATGATCTGACCTATAAATTAAAAGTTCATTACATAGTATATTCTTGCCAACAAGTTCTTGGTAAAGGTGGTCTTGATTTACTCAAGGGAACTACTCTTGAAATTTTTTATTTGCACCCTAGAAGGTTAGATATCAAATTTGTGGGCTAGTCTTGCCCCCTGAACTTTTATCATTATATTCATCATATTCAAGAAACAGGAGTCAATTTATCTATGCTTTAAGAATTATTGTTTCTCTAAATGAAATTTGATATGTTGTAATAGGAAGGCCCCCATATTTGTTGTGTATACTTTTAGAAGGCATACTTAGAAACACACCCACACACAAAAACACGCATGCACACATATTATGTTATCTTCTCTGATGGAAGAAATAGCTGAATTGAGTGTAATACATCTAATGCTGTAATCAATTTATAGGTGTTCACTGGGTTACATTACAGACAGTGATGCCTGTTATGAAAAAGCACTGGAAGTTTCAAACAATAGGTCAGCGCGAGCTAAGGTGACTTTTGTTGTTTATGGTTAAATTAATTTTAGTATGCTTGTTTTACTACTTTTATTAGATTATTTATTTGCTTAGTTTTTGTGTGGCAGCGTTTGCTTGCTCGTAGTGCATATCAAAGAGGAGACTATGAGAAATCTAAGATCCTATGGTATATTAGCTTAATTTCCTTCTCTACTGTTTATGTTACAATAGACTGATAGCTTTTTGAGATCATGATTTATAATGAAATGGATTATTTGGCTAAAATACTGATTACGCTTGAATCAGGGAGTCTGCCATGGCCTTGAATTCATTGTATCCAAATGGATGGTTTGCACTTGGTGCTGCTGCGTTGAAGGTATGTGATTTGATCTTTCTTTCTTTTCTCTCTGTGTGTGTGTCTTCTCCTGTTTTCTTTCTTTGGCAATGTTTAAGATTCTTTTTTTCGTGTGCATTTCTTTTTTATTAAAGTTCTTAACTTTTGATTAAGATCATGACATACAGGCTAGAGATGTTGAGAAGGCACTTGATGGTTTTACTCGTGAGGTGCAACTTGATCCTGAAAATGGGGAGGCCTGGAACAATATTGCTTGTTTGTATGCTCTTGACCTTTTGCCTTTGATAAAATCTTTCATTTGTTTGGCCAATATTTGTACTTTTCTCAACATTGGGAGATGCAATATAATCTACAATATTATTTACATACTTGGAACTCCTCTGATAAAATTTGAGTCATATTTTGCTGCCTAGACATTTTTTTTCAGCTATGCTCCAAAAGAGACAAAGAAATTCTATTTATTATGATAAGAATTCATTATTATAGTTGCCACCCGATCATCGGATTTTACGTGGTAGTCAAAAGTGCAAAATGTGTGGTTTGCTATAGTTCTAACCTCTTCTGCAGGGTTTAGTGTTAGGGCAACGGAAAATCTCAAATCAAAGCTTCAAGCTTATGATTCTCCATTCTACCTTTTTTTTTTATCATTGAGATTATGTGAGATTTGAAGACTTTTTGTAGCTTCTGCATCTGAAGACATCTAAAGTATTTTCTTATGACCAATGTTGATTTGCTGAGTATTTTAATACAAAAAGTTTGTAGGATTTATCCAACATAAGTTATACTAACATCTTTATAGGGCATCGGTGGTACACATTGTCAAAGTATTTTGTTGTTTAACAACCAAGAGGGCAAAATTTTTTTGTTGTCTGAGAGTATTTGTTGTAGTTATGTGTTCTCTTTTGTTTACTAATTAAGAATCCAGTAAACTGCTACCTGTTTGTAAGCTTGATTCTTCGGTCTTCGGTCTTCGGTCTTGAGCTTGAAAGATTCCATTTTTTGATTTTCAATGGAGAAGGATTGGATGGATTCAACCAGTCACCATTTTATTCTTGCCTTATCTTTTGAGATATATCTCTATTGGAGTCAGCATATCATTTAGTTGTGAACCAAACATCACTATGTTGTTTGTTTCATACACGAATTAACTACTAGACATCATAATGTTTTTTTTGTTTTTGCAATTGTAAAAAACTTTATTTCCATGGTTAATTTAATCGATTAGAATATATTTGTTGACTATGCAGGCATATGATTAAGAAGAAGAGCAAAGAGTCCTTCACTGCGTTCAAGGAGGCTTTGAAATATAAGTACTACATTTTCACCTAATTGAATCTCCCATTTATGCACACACCTGGCCACTTATTTGCAAACACGCTGATTATTGCTTTAGTGTTACCTACCAACAACCTGATTTTGTGACAGACGAGACAGCTGGCAGATGTGGGAGAACTATGGTCATGTTGCTTTTGATGTTGGCAATATTAGTCAGGTAATCTTCATTTCTTGCCTATGCAGTTTAGTTTTGGCTGTTTATAGCTAATCAGTCCATCTGTTTTCACACCAAACAAGTCTTTACCTTGCCCTTTTACGGAAGGGTCATCAAGCATACATGTGAAAAAGAAAATAAGTTGTTTAAGCAATAGCACTGTTACGTGTAAACGTGTACTCAGCTTTAATCACACTGCTGGTATGGGCTATATGAATTGTTCCCAGTCTAAGAGAAACTTAATTTTGATATAATACTCTGATTAAAGTATACTTATACTCTGTCTAGAAAAAGGGCAAAACTAGCTTATGGCTTTGAATGAGGTCTTATGAATAGATGAGTTTGAGAGTTTTTATGGAAATTCTCAAGCTGAAGGTTTGCTATATTATATGCTTAATCTCTATGGTTTCCCAATCTCAGGATTCTCTGCATGTGAGATTTTCCTCATATACACATCAATTGAATGACTAGCAATTGCAATTCTAATCACACTTCCTTTTGTCTTTATATCTTTCTATCTCTATGCTTTTTTACATATATATTTATCATTTTAGGCTCTGGAAGCTATTAAGATGGTGGTAAACATGACCAAAAACAAGAGAATTGATGTTGAATTACTGGAGCGAGTTATGCAATATTTGGAGGAAAGGGCTTCTGTTAGACGGTCTCCTGTAACTAATGATGATGAGTGTTCCAATCAGACCAGTCCTGATTCACTTCTATATTCTGTTGATAAGTCTGCAAATGCTGAGCAGACTGCAGGAAAATTGAGAGAAAATGAGCATTTTGTTGAGTTGCTTGGAAAAATTCTACAACAGGTTTGAGAGCTTTCATGATTGTGGTTGTTTTCTAGTAGCTTCTCCTTAACGAGAGTAATCCTGAACTTTCATGTGGGGAGTCTATAGTTGTCTTCTTATATGATTTCTCATGCTCAACATCAACCAAAAAAACTTATAAATATGTAAATCTTGATCTGGATGCATCTGTTCTTTG
Organism: Corchorus capsularis; assembly: GCA_001974805.1. Taxonomy (NCBI): domain Eukaryota; kingdom Viridiplantae; phylum Streptophyta; class Magnoliopsida; order Malvales; family Malvaceae; genus Corchorus; species Corchorus capsularis. Next base: position 16,269 of record AWWV01010556.1, on the reverse strand, counting down.
ACATCCTGCTTTATGCAGCCATTACTTGAGCTGTTAAACTGGACTAAATCATTGCCTATGTTAATATTTTACTTATGCTGACAACCCAGGTGGGGCAGCTCTCTTTCTAGATTTGTCCTATATAGCCCAAAGAAGTAAATAAGTTATGAATCTACAGATTGTAATAACCACCATAATTAACGTTGACTTGTTTCATACAGATTCTTCGAACTGAAAGCAGGGCAGATGTGTGGGGCTTATATGCAAGGTGTCATAGAATTAAAGGTGACCTCACAATGTGCTGTGAAGCACTCTTAAAGCAAGTTAGATCCTACCAGGTATCTCCATCAACATTCAGAACACCTTATATTTTGCGATTGTAAATGTTACCTTTTTAGTACAAAAAAGTGCCATGATGTTAAAGAGCTACAGAGCTTAGCTTGATTTTGTTGAATTCTTTGTTCCATAAAGTAGCTTATGTTGATTAAGTTTAGGTTTGTTCTAAACATGCCTGACGTTAGGAGCCTGCTAGGGTTTAGCCTATGTATACTCCTAAATAAGAGTAAATTAATAGAAGAATAATGCGCCATAGGTTTGACTGTTAATCTCTCTCACAGGGGTCTAATTTGTGGAAAGATATAGACAGCTTTAAAAGGTTTGCACAGGCCTCGTTGGAACTTTGTCAGGTGTACATGGATATATCTTCCTCTACTGGTAGTCGTCGAGAACTACTTACAGCTGAGATGCACTTGAAGAACACTCTAAAACAGGCAATAGTTTTATTTTTCTATGCATTTTAAATTGCATTCTTGCTGCATTTTTCTTTTCAGTTTCTATATAATGCATTTGTGTGATTGCTAATCGTTTCAGTCTTCTGTAACTTTTATTTTTACATTATAAAGTACCTGATCTAACACTTTGATAAACAAAATACAAATTCTATGAATGGATAAGTCATAACAACAAATAGATTACTTGACTTTTATCTCTACTCAAGTATGTTTCCATCAGTAGAAATATTAATGATTTATATACCATGTCAAAAGAACTGTCTGATAAGGTATATTTCTGGCATTTTAGGCTGGTATCTTCTCAGAGACTGAAGAATTCAGGAATCTTGAAGCTTGCCTAGATAAAGTAAAGATGAAACAACAGCAGTCGGAGTCTACACCTATTTAAGAGTCGGAAGATTTAAAGTCCGATATGCTATCTACTTCAGATCTAAACAGTAAGCTTGCAATTACATATTCCTTCTTTTATAGCTGATGTCAATCTATGGTTTATAGTTTAGGATCAGTTTTTGCAGTGATAATCTTTAGATGAGCAAGCATCACATTACTTGCTTTGCAATAATTATGCTTGGTAGTAGTTGCTTTATACTTGCACAAATTTATAATATTCAGTTAGCTTTTTCATAGGAGTTCATCAATCTCACCCATGAATTCTTCTATTTGTACCCAGAGCATTTATCAGGGGTTATTATTCCCTACAAATGCTCTGGCTTTTGAATTATTTCTGAAGCCATTACATACACCTACCATGCTTCTAAGTTCTAATTAAATTAACGAAAAACACCCTGCAGGCATTTGACTCAGTAGTTTAACTTTTCTTCCTTGAATAAAAAACTATAATAAATAGAATCTACCGTGCAATAGTTAAGCCAACATGCTTCTCTTTTAGGGAATGCTGAGAACAAATTGATGCCACTGTGCAAGTTCTTTATGGGTTTCTTTCTCCTCTTTGTCGCCTACAACGCCAATCTTGCAGTTAAACTCATGGTGGTACCAGATGATGTGGCCAGTTGCAGCCAAGAGGCTAATACTCAAGGTCGAAAGGAAGAATAAGAGCAAGACAATGTGAGGGGAAATCAAAGAGAAAATTCAGAGAAGGAAGCCCGTGCGTGGAATGGATGTTTTTCATTTCAGGATGGTCTTGGTCGTTTTGTTTGTCTTCCGTTGCTTTTGTTAAATCAATGCTGCTGTTGTATGTATATGCTTTTATAGATAAACAAAAACACTTTTTCTTATTACTATCATTCCTTTGATAGAAAAGAATAATTTTGTTGAAAACCCTGCAAATAGATCGGATTCGGCTATCCTAGAGTTCTTTGTGCTCTATATACATAGTATATTCCAAGAGTTCCGTTCCTTGTTCATATATAGTATGCTTCTAAAATTGAGTTTATGTCTTATTATTATTACTACTTTCACCTAGTTCAATTTGGAAATTAATTGCTACTTGCTATGCACAAAGCTACCTTTTTTGGATTAATTATTAGATCAGATAATATAAAATTGGAATTCTTTTAGCTAATTAAGTAAAGTCTCAATAGATTCGTGAATGCAAATGCAGTTAAATTCCGACAAATTGGAGTCTAGTGTGATTACTAGATACCGTAGTAATTGGAGTCTACTGGGATTACACATGCATTTTAATTCCAATTAATTTGCGAGTCTAATGTGATTACTGAATACCACATAATGCATTTTAATTCTGATTAATTGGGGAATCTAATGTGATTACCGATACCGATTACCGATACCACATATGCAAGTCTAATGTGATTACCGAATACCACATAATGCATTTTAATTCCGATTAATTGGGGAGTCTAATGTGATTACCAGATACCACATGCATTTTACTAATTCCGATGAATGGGAGTTTAATTAATTTTGATGAATTGGAGTCTGATGTGATTATCGGATGCCATAAATCAGTACATTAAAAAAAAAGTAAAATTTTTCCAGGAACAACTTTTCTATTTTTATTTTTTCTTGCAAAGCAATTAAATACTAACTTCCTTAAAAAATTAAATAACTGCATACCTAGTGGCTAGTGATAATTTTTTAAATTGAAATTAAAGCCGCGTCCTTGAGAATGAGCGCGGGAAGAAATTCTTAAATTCTTAAGACTCACTGAAAACACAAATGCGCGCTCTCTATCCTCATGGCCAACTTCGAAGCTCCATCTTTCTCTCTCGGACTCGACCTCGACCTCGATCACGATGCCGATAGGGAACCCCGATCACCTTCCGGCAACAGCCTAGATCCCATCTTTGCCCCCGATGCTTCCGCCACCTTCAACCTCCTCCAAGACGATGCTGACGGGCTCGCCACCCAACAAGTTATGGACTCGGATCCTGATACCCGACCCGACCCTCCTCGCGTCTTAAAGCGGTTGCGTCGGGCCGCTGATAGGTCTTCGGCGACGAAGAAAACATTAGAAAAGCCGTTGTTTCGGAATGATGAGGATGATGAGATTGAAGAGTTCCCTTCTTCACCGGAAAAAAAATGGTAACTTTTTTTTTCTCGCTCTCTTATGCGGTCGATTTTGGATGATATATGCATTAACTTAAGGTGGGTTTTCCTTTTCAAACCTAAATTTTCTGGGTTTCTTTTTATTTTAAATTTTATTTTAATCTGTATAGGGAATTTGAGGTTAAAGTCCGCTTAAATTGGGAAGTGAAAAGTGTAAAATGTTTGATTCTTGGATATAAATTATGTATTTTGGAACTAAAAGATTGAGGGGAAAGAAGGGTTTCTAATTGACTAATAATGACCAACAGAAGATAAAACTTATTGCTCAATTGTGAATTGATTGTCAAAGAAATTTGTTTTTGCTTTTCTGACAGAAGATGTAAAGAGGGCAAAATATCGAAAATTCTTTTAAGTCACTTTAGCGAGGTTTTGGTAGACTTTTCCATGAAGTTTTGCTATTCAACTTTATGAGCTTATGTTGGCTATCTATGAATATGCATGTTAATATATGTATGAGAGATCATTTTTGTTGGAGTATTCTATCTAACTTTAATCACAAACTTAGCAACCTGAACTTGGGTCAGTGATTATGGGAATTGGATATAAACTATGGCTATGACTAAAATGAATGTCTGTAGATTTGATTGCCGTCGAGTTAATTTGAAGCATATATTCAATATTCACGCTGTTCGTTTTGGGTTCCAAATTCCTATCCTTTCGTGAAATAATAGCTTGTGTGCATGCTCCCTGGTTCTAGTACTCTAGATTGATGCTAACTTTGTAAAGTTTATCTTAATTAGCAGATGTAAGTTCATCCACACAACACCATTCTGTATGCAGCAGTTCCAAGATCCCATTGAAGGGACTTGGGGTTTTAACCACTCAATCATCAGGCCAGTGGAATTCAAGAAAAAAGGAACAAGCTTCAGATGCCTCAGCTTCTGCAAGTTTAGAGGCCAAACACAATGGAGTGTCTTTTCCAAAGTTAACTATTAGCCCTCTTCGAAGGTTTCAATTAATTGACTCTGATTCTGACGATCCTACTGACCTGACAGATACAGTCAAAGGAGCTAATAAAATCGATCTATGGTCAAAGGACCAACAACCTACAGCCAGTGATAAAAAGAGAAACACATCAGTTGGTACACCTCAAAATAATGATTTGTGGAAAGATTTCTGTGTGACGAGTAGCTCTTCTATTCCAACACCTGCTTTTGATGACATTTGTAAAGAATATTTTCAATCTGTGAAGGACAATAATGCAGTGCAGAAACTTGGGTGCCTAAATTGTGAGCAACTCTTGGACTTGGATGACTCCTTGCCTCCAGCACATCGGTACTTTTTCCATGCTGATCCTAGGATCCAAAAATTAGTCCACGGTCGCTTACCTTTCTTCTCCCCGTTGGGCATGGTCAACAACAGAGGAAATCAACAGCCTAATGCATCAATTATTGATTATCTGTAAGTACTTATAGTCCATTTGTTTTTCTGTAGATTTTGTTCATTACTCATTTGTGCTTAAATTCTGCTTCAGGAGTCAATTCAACAATGGAGAATCTTCTAAAAAGAGAGGACCTCAAAGAAGTAGTGGTGGCAAGAATAGCTCAGCAAGTAGACGAAACAAATCAAAAAAATCAAATGTTGAAGTTGAAGGCTGGATAGATCCAAAAAGCAGTGCGGCGATTCCAAAGAATGCTGGGAAGAGGAGGGTCAATGCTACAGGTCAACCTGCTGGTCACTGGTATACATCTCCTGAGGGAAGGAAGGTAAGTTGGCACTCTTGCAGTTTACGTTTGTATTGCACATTTTCTTGCACTTAAATTTGTAAACATAAATAGTAGCCCATTGCACTGCTGAATACAACTATTAGCATTTGAAGAGATAATACCTTTGATTCTATTTAGCAAAAGTGCCGCCATTTCCTGCTCTCTTATGGTAAAAGTATAACTTGGTTATACTAGGAACAATTTTTCTGCAGTTTTCCAATTTTGATAGTTTCAATCGTATTCTAATCTTCAATTACTCTGCTGCAGGTTTACGTCTCTAGGAGTGGACAGGAACTGTCAGGCCAAATGGCCTATAGGCATTATAGGAAGGTAACATATAGCAAGTTTTGCTTTTGCTGAAATTCAAGCCTCTGGCTAGCCCCTAGTGGACTCTGCCATCTACTTCTCTCTTTTCTTTTTTTCTTTCTCCGTTTTTGGCCACAAACGCTTCTCTCTTCTCTTAAAAGCAATGCCATAGGCCTATTGAGGCATTGGTGATCATCTACAGAGTAAAGACCTTTATTCTTCAATTTTATGCTGGAATTTTATTTAAGTCAACTTTTTTATGGTAACAGGAGATAGGAGCGGGCTTCAGGAAGTCGAAAAAGAAGGGCAATGCCAAAAAGAAAAAGGATGAAATTAAATGGCTTCATCTGTGCAATGTATTCTCCACTTGGTTTATTTTGTGTGTGCTGTAAATGTTGGAACATGTTCCATTATACTGTTGCTCAAGGATGTTGTAATTCGATTCTAAATTTAGCTTTTACCTTGGTTGAATAAACAGAAAATCCAATTTTACAACAATTCATTGAGTTATGCGGTGTGGAAGCCTGCCTGGTTGCTGGCAATGGTAAAACATGGAGAAAGCTAACAATGCTATGGACTATGGTTGTTGAAGCCGTGGCTTTAAAGGAGGGTGCGTTACTAGCAAGTAGCAAGCAGAGAACGATTCTCAAAAGGAATGAATATTTGAATTTGGCTCTAAAGCTGGGGTTTTTTCCCCCTGTTTTGAAGATGAGAAGGAAGCTTATCCATTATATTAAGGTCTTCGAACCTGTTTTAGTTGGTTTCAGGAAGTTTGTAAAGGATTTTGTCTTTTTTTCTTGCTATAAGAGAGTGCGGATATCATCTGTAATATCACTATGAGCTTTTTGCTATTAATAGTCATAACTCATAAGAAGCTTGTAGTATTGTAAGTTTTGGTATTATAAAGGAATGGTTTATGCTTTGAACAAAAGTAAAGGAATGGTTTATGCAGTATTGTAAGTTTTTTTGGAAGAAGAAGAATACATTAATTTGATAAAATAATACTTATGAGGTGAACTTACATGCAGAAGGGAGAAAAAAGCAACGGCGTAGAAATGCAGGGATAATAGATTGCCTTTGTCATGGTCCTTGGCATAATGATTTTTTTGGCTCTTTTTGGTTCATTTGGGCTGGAGTAAAATGCTTGAAAAACAGCGCCAAAAAAAAATGAATTAATCAATGCAAATGGCAACAAAAAATAAACAAACAGATCAGAATTAGGAAAGAAGGACTTTGGAAAGGATTCGACAAAAAAGATTTTAGAATGGATTAGGAATTGCCAGAGAAATTTCCTTTTAGATATCGAGTTCAATGATGTTAACTAAAGATAAAGGATATTGTCAGTCATCTAAAAGAGAAATTAAAATACAAAAGAACCAAATTTACGTGGAAAACCCTCCAATGTAGGGGGAAAAACCACAGGACAAATTCCGAAATAAATTTCACTATGAAATAGCCAAATTACAAGGTTCAATATATCAAGCAACAAAACCTAGCATATTAAAGAATGAGATTAACAAGGACTTGCTTGTATAGTCCAGTCCCCTCCCTTATATCATTTAAAAGAACCAAAAAAAGGGCAAGATTTTTTTTTTTTTTCAAACCTCTTGTTATCTACTCTTAGCAATTAGCATTTCAAAGCAGTGAGACTTTTTGCATGTCTAGAAACAGAGAAGTGGAGCTTGAACATTGGACAGAACTAAATTTTAGTGAACTAGGGGAAAGCAAGATTTCAGAGCTCCTCTGTTTCCTCTATATACAGCAATGAAGAACCTGCAAATTATAAAAGTGAATAATATGTAAAACTCTCTCATTGTTTCAAAAAAGAAAAAAAAAAAAAAAAAACTCTCTCATTGAACCCATTGCAGCTTCGAATTATGCAGAAACACTTAGTAAGATTTCATATTAAATATCTAAATGGCCAATCACTAACAATTGAAGACGCATTTCCAAATTCAAGCTGACAAAGGTCCAAACAGTTAGCATCTGTAACAAGTTTGCATTCACATATTAGTGTCTAAACCTCAAAACTTTCTACTAAAAAAAAACAGAGACATGCAGTGTCTTTTAAGTAAATTTTGTTCAATTAGAGACTATTGATTGAGCTTATATGTTTAGAAGTTCAACATTATTACTGCAAATTCATGGCATATATAGTTTGAGATGCCATTCTATTAAATATATATATTGTTTCTTTTTATCCAAGTAAAGGAAGAAAATAAGAGACTTCATAGCTACCAGTAAATTATGCTATTCTAACAGCACATTGTACCAGTGTATGTAAAGGCAAAATTCTAGCTCTTTCCCACAATTCCATAAGGCTAGAGAATGGCCTGCAAAAATATATTCATATTGCAAATGGGCACGATATGTATCATATTTAATTTCAGAAAAGTACCATAAAGATGAGAGGCATATAGACTATTAAGTACATAATAATGATAATAAGATGAGAGAAATTTCTGAAAGTATAAGATGAGAGACATAACATGTAAACTTTATATGAAAAATATCTAGTAGTTCAGGAGGATAAAGATAAAAGGCATATATATTTTTTAAAACCAACTAGTCTTCGCTTCCACGTGCGTTGCACGTGATACTTTAAATTATATGAAGATTAAAATCTTAAGCATACTACTAATTTTGTACTTTTATATTACTCGATCAACCCGAAATTACCTAAATCGAGATTAATTATATTTAAATGACCAGAATCCGAAAAGACCTAAACCTGAAAATTAGAGGCTAAACCAGAGGCTCAAACCCAAAATTATTGGAACCATATGACCCAAAACCGAAAACACCCAAACCAAAAACGACCTAAATCCAAATGACCCGACATTTGAGCGATCCAAACTCAACCCAATCTAAAACAAAAAAATTAACCGAACCCGTATAACTCAAAATTTCCTTAACCCGAAACTGAACCCAAATCCAACCCGACCAGCCCATTTATATATACATTGGGTTTTACCATCAAAGTAACAAAAAAAATTATTCCATACAAATAAAAATATTAACAATGTATAAAACAACAAATTTAAACCCACAACAAAGTTGTATTTATGAAGAAAAAAATAATTATAAGTCAAATAAAATAATTACACGTTAGGAAAATAACAAATTTTAATCATAATGCATTGAACTATCAGATAGAAAATGTCAATCACAATTACTTTTTAAATTAAATGGTAAAAAAAATTATATAAAATATTGAATTTAATTAAATGAAAATAGAGTTTTTAGTAGAATAAAATTGTATATTAGAAAAAATTTTAATATATCCAAATTTTTTGGTAAAAATAAAGTAATTATAAAGATATTAGATTTAATTAAATGAAAATAGAGTTTTTAGTAGAATAAAATTGTATATTAGAAAAAATTTTAGTATATCCAAATTTTTTGGTAAAAATAAAGTAATTATAAAGATATTAGATTTAATTTAATTGAATAAAAATAAAGTTTCTAGTAGAATAAAACTATAATAGTTAAGTAAGGGCATTTAAGATAATATATTTGAATAATAAGGGTACAATTGGCAATTCAAATAAAGTATAGATGTTCAAGCTATGGATATAAATCGACCATACATTTGTAATAATTATAAAATAGAAGAGAAGATACCAATTAGATAATGGGTGTTGTTGAAGCCCAATGATGATGATCTTGTCTGAAGAAATAAACAGATAAAGTGAAATTCTGAGCTTCAACCGAAAAAAAAGGGAATAATTGTTGAAACTTTTATAGATAGAAAGCACCGACCTCATCAATCCGAATGTGTGGGATGTGAGCAATCTTAGGCCAATCGGCACCTATATCCTTCCGGCATCCTTGAGATAATTGGGGAATATTTTCAATAATCAACACTTGCAAATTGGTGAGGCGCCGAATCTCATCGGGAAGCGATGTCAAAATATTGGGTAAATGGCCAAGATGAAGCCATTCCAGATTTGATAGGTTATGAACCCACTCCGGGAGATGCCTACACTTTGGAATATCTTGGATCACTAGACGTCTTAGACTGGTATTATAATCTGGGAATACTTGGGAAGTGAGATGTTGAAAGACCGGAAAGAGCGAGAGAGACAAGGAGGAAATGTTAATGTTGTACTAGTTGTTGCTCTATCGTCGTCTCTCCACCAACTCTTCAATTTTGGGCATTTTACAAGTAAAAGGCGGGTCAATGATGGGAAGAATAATTCGGCCGATATTTCTCCTGGTGCTGCAGGGTCCATGTACTCCAGCTCACTTAACTTGGAAATCCACAACACTTGAAGACGAGGCAATCGATGGAAGGTCGGGAGAGTTTTGAATTTACTGGGACCTTCTATGTAAATATGGGTGAGATTGGAGAGCGAAGAAAACCAACTCGGGAACCTGGCATCACCCCTCCATCCATCCAGATACAACACCTCCAGATTTGGATGGGGTTGGAGGTCTTCAAGTGACTTGTCCTCATCCTCTAATTCATCTCCATCTCCATCTCCATCTCCGCCCCATTCTAATCTCAGTGACTGCACATTTGCCTTGTCTTTCAAATTAGCACTTGTCAACCAATTCCTTTTACCATCATCATCTTTCACTTTCACTTTCACCAACCCCAAATTCCTTATTCAATTCACTTAGATCAGCACCACCACGGGACCCATGTTTATCCACTACAAACTGGCTTAACCTCTCAAGTGAAGTCAACTTCCCTATTCCACGTGGCATATGAGTTAACTCTCCACATCCATTTATCCCAAGATGAGTCAGATTCACCAATTTCCCAATATTCTCCGGTAACTTCTCAAGCCCCTCACAGTAATCAAGGTTCAAAACTTGCAAGTTTTGTATCCTGCCTGCAAATACTCTCAGGGAGAGTCTTAAGACCAAAATTAAATGAAAGATCAAGATACCTCAAATGTTTCAACTTATCAATACGGCGTGGAACCATATTAACATTTAGATCGCTCAAGGCCATCACACGCAAGCATTTAAAACTTGAAATTTTTGAATTCCAAGTTTCCTCACTCTCCTACTCCAAAGGCATAATAAACTTCTCAACTTTTTTGCCTTAAACAATGGATTATTGGATATTTCATGACATGGAATGGATGAAATGTCAAGTACTGATACATGACGATATTTTTGAATCATCACTCTACTTGTATTTAAATTGGAAAAATCTTGAATATTACTGCTCTCTGTCCCTGCTACAGATTCAGCAAGATAATGCATCAAATCGTGCATTTTACAACTCATTCTCGCCCACAAGTATTCTCCTCTTACTTCTTGAAAGAAACATCTATCAACCAAATCTTTGAAATATCCAAACCCTATATCTTCAGCAGATTCATTTGGATTTGATCGCTCCACAAAACCTTGTGCAATCCAAAGTTGAGTAAGTGCCTGCACATCAATTTCATAATCTTTTGGATACAGTCTGGAATAAGCAAAGCAATGCTTCAAATGGGATGGGAGGTGATCATAACTCAACTTAAGAATCTCACCTTGTTTTTGAGAGACTCTACCAAGTTCATTATCTTTGAAAGAACGCCACTCTTTTTCAGTTTTTTCCAAAGATAATGTAGCGGCTATCGTCCTTATGACCAAGGGAACTCCGCCACACTTCTCCAAGACCCTCTTCCCAATCTCCACGAACGATGGATTTTCCGAGTCCTCCGGTCTTTTCTCAAATGCTATTTCTTTGAACAAAACCCAAGCATCATCATCAGACAAGTCTTTCAACACATGTGGCTGACATGATGAACCAGTCAGCTGCGCTACTCTTTGAGACCGAGTGGTTACTATTATCCTACTTCCTCTTGCTCCACCCATGAGTAATTTCTTTAAAGACAACCATTTTTCCCTCTCCTCATTCCAGACATCATCCAAAACAAGCAAATACTTTTTCCCATCAATTCTGTCTCGAAGTTGCTTTTGCAACTGGTCCATCTCAAGATTTGGATCAGGTGCACAATTAGTCGCAGACTTTATAATATTTTGCACAATTACTTTGACATCAAAAACATCAGAAACACACACCCACAACTTCAGGTCAAAATCATGAGCGTTGACCATTTCATCATTATAGACAATTGCTGAGCCAGGGCAGTCTTCCCCAAACCTCCGATTCCCACAATCGGAATGATCAAAAAGTTGTCTTCAGACTCTAACACGAGTTTCAGAAGAGCCTTTTTGTCATCATCCCTCCCTATTATTTCTCCTTTACTCACAAAGGAGTGCCCTTGCTCCCTCCTTTTAGCCATGACCACAGGGCGATCACGCTTTACCAACTGTAACATTCTCGACTCTCTTTCAATGGAGTCAAATCTTGCCTTAATGGCCTTAATCTTGCGACCATAAGCAAACTGGTTCGAGCTTGAAAAGAAAATGCGTACCTTGTTGGTCAGCTTGTTCCCACTCATTCATCTCGCCTGAGAACTTCGATGGAGAAATCATCCAACAAGTCATCAGCATCATAAAGCGCATCTTTCAGCTTTTCGAGCCAATCTTTCACGCCATGGCTGGTCACAGATTTTTCTTCTGCATCCAGAAGAATAGCATTGACCGTGGAGGCGATCCTTTTCAGATCGTCAAGATCATCGTTCAAATTCCACCATAATGCAATCTGTTGAAGAGCAAGGGAGCCCAATTTGCTAATCACTCCGCTGGCCAAGTGAAAAGCAATCGATTCCGCCATTGCTTATGGGAACTCAAAAGTTGTTGCTGCAAAGTGTGTTTGATTATTGCCAGAGAAATTGGAAAACCCCAAAACAAAGTGAAATGTATTTTCCAATTTTACATATATATTACTATATGCCTTTCTTGATGAACCCAACTGCCCCACATGGTGTTTTTCAACAATATTGTTCGGCAAGTAGTTGTTTTCAATCCATGCATATTCTATTTGTTTAATTTGGTCTTTGGAGTTTTATAAAGCCACTACTTGCGTCTTCAATTGTTTAAATTATTGGTATCAAAATGTACAGAAGACATTTCTCTTTGTCGTCTTAACAATATATTGTATCATTCATTCCTTAAATAAATTATTTTATTTTAAGTATTATACAGGTTTTTATGTATGGTTTGATTATTAACTTAAGCCTTTAATCTTCAATTAGTTCCTCAAACAAGTGTTGTTTGAATTTGTACTCCAATAATTACATCAAACTGAATGAAGGGCTCATGCAAACAGAGATGATGTTTTTAATATTTTGGTGGGAAACAGGAGAAATAAAATTAAACAGAGCTTACAAAACAGAGCTTACAATAAGTCTGGGATATGAAATCCCTACCATATCAGCCAGGATCAACAGCCCCAAATCAGGCCGTGGATCCTCATCATGCACAACAAAATTACGCCGCATGTTTATTTTTCCTTCATTTTTTTTGTATTTATTTATTTATTTATTTTATTGTATTATTTTTATTTTTTTTTAATTTTCATGAATTTTGTAATTTATTTATTACAATGTATTTTTTTGGGTAAAATATTACATTGTTGTTATGAAATTATTAAGCTTAATTCAATTTCTAATTAAAATTTGATAATTACATAAATTATTAAATTAAATTTGTTGCAAATTTGGTTGCAAAATTCATCAAAATATTGCAAATTTGTTCCCAATTACTAATTGGAATTTCATTAGAACATTGTGTAACTTTTTTTTTTTTTACGAAATTTGCAGCAGATCTAATTCGACACAAAACTTTTCGTGAGAAGCTGTTGAAAAATCCGTCGTTATCATTCGATTGAAATTTTCCAACTGAAATTTTTTAACGTAGATAATTTTTGCTACTAATCTGTATATCTGTTGGAAGATTTTCTAGTGAATGTATATGTTCGGATTTTTTTCGGTTGCAAAATAAGTTGGATATAGTCTTTGTACACACAAAATTTCTAAGTCTAGAAATAAGAAAAGAAAGATTGTAGCCAAATAATAATTTTATTGATAGATAAAATAAATGCGGATACAATCTTTGGAAATTCTAATAATAATAACGTGTCCTCTGATTTAGGGGTGTAAATGATACGAGACTACTCGCAAGCTATTCGGGCTCGATTCGATGAAAATTAGAATTCGACTTGGTTATTGTCGAGTCGAGCTCGAGCTCGGGTAGCTCGAATAGTTAATCGAGCCGAGCTCGAGCTCGACAATACTTGACCCGAAGCTCGTCGGGTAGCTCGGTAATATAATATATATTATTTTATTTTTAATTATTGAATTACCCTTGTACCCCTTAATTAAAATCCTAAATTCCAAATACCCAAATCCCTAATTTTCTAGTCCTCCCTTTCCTATTCCTAACCCTAAGCGTCATCACTCATTCTCTCCGTCCGCCTCCCTCCTTCACTTCGAACTCAAAGTTCGAAAATCCAAACAACCGGCGACGACTTACCCCTCCACCTGTCTCCGAACGGCAATGACTGCTCCCCCCTTCACCTCCGTCGTCTATTTCGAGCTCCAATCTTAAGTTAATGACATCTCCCTTACTGGTATGTCTAAGCCTTGATTGTTCCATTCCTTCTCGAGTGCTCCCATCTTTCTTCATCCTTCTTCTTTTCAAATCAAAGATGGAACCTTCCCTGGTCAGGCTTTGCTTTTGGTGCATATAGTTTGGCTCATTGCTCTAGGCTTCTCTGTTTTGCTCGGCCTCATCGGTTGATTTTTTCATTTTCTTTTTAAAACTTAACAAGAACAAAAGAGGGCTCTTTTTATAATCCTCTTCTTCTTGAAGTATAACGGGTGACAGGCGTATATGGGAGCAATTGATTTTTCATTTGCTGACCATTTACTCTGTTCATCTCTGATTTTGTTTTAGTTCAATCTTGTTGCTTTATTGACGAGGAAGCTTACTAAAGTGTGAATGATTATATATTTTATACTACTAAAAAAAAGCTTCCTTTTATGATTTTCATTTGCCAAAGTTTATGACGATATTCAAGAGTTGGAAATCCAAGCTTTTATGTTGTTTTAATGTCAAAGTTGTAAGTTGTACATCGAATTTCTGGTCATTTTGGTTGCCAATAATTGACCAGCTTTATTTTCTCTGCCGCTTTTCATGGCAGTGGGGTGACAAGAAATGTATAGCACAAAGAGAAACAGAATGAAGATTTCGAGTCAGGTCGAGCTCGGGTAGCTCGATACTCGTCTCGAGCCGAGTATCGAGCTAGTGATATTGTGTCGAGCTCGAGCTTGGGTATCTCATTACCCGGCTCGACTTGACCTGATTACACCCCATACTCTGATTCTTCTCCTTTGCAAAAGTTTGCTTCAGGATTTAGTTCAAGGGTCTTGGCGACTTGATTTTGAACGAATAAAAATAATTTTCTTCAAATAAGTTGATGAAAATCAAAATAATAATTTCTTGAAATCTTGAGAGTTTATGTAGATAAATTTCTTCATTGATTATCCTCGTATCTTCTGGAGACTTTGTGGAGACTTCTCTCTTCAGTTTCTCTGCTTTCAATTGTGCGTGTAGAATGACTTGGGAGCTTCGTTTTTACAGTGGTATATGTAATGGTTTGTGGTACATATTTATATAATACATAGAATGATTAAAGACATTTATACCCTAAACACTTAATATATCTAACATAATTCTCACTTAATCCTCCACTTCCTTTTATCAAAATTTCTTTATTTGCCTTCTAATCAATATATTCTTACATTTTTTTTTTACCAAATTCATCTTTTTAATTTTCTTTCAATTTCATCTTTAGTTTAATCCAATATGAGTGCATCTTGATGTGATCATTTTATGGACAAAATGTACTAATAATCTATTAGAGTATGTTTGGATGAGGATATTCAAGAGGGATTTTCTTTTTTATAGGGATTTTTAAAATCTAAATTTAAAAACTTGTTTTGGCAATATTATAATTGGGTTTTTAAAAATCTTAGGAAATTGGAGAGGGATTTTTAAAGGACCCAAAACCTCACTTCAAAATCCATGTAAGATGGTGTCTTTTTTAAAATCCTCTTCTTTTTACCTTAACCACCACATTAACTAACTTTCTTTTTTTATAAAATTTTTATACTTTAACTTAAATGATAAAAATGTATTTTAAAAAGATGTGTTTTCACTCCTAAATTTCATTAAAAATATATATACATTATTACAAATCCAATAACATCCATATTGCATATTTTTATTCTTCTAATATTATTTTTTATAATTAAATATATTATTTTATTAAAAATTCTGAATACCTTACAATCTGTTGGAATTCACATGTGAGTGTCGCATCCCACATCACAGAGGGGTGGACTGTAAAAGTGGCATATATACCTGAAAGATCCAAGAACACATTGGCTTAAGCTTTTGGGTTCAGATTGGTGTTCGAAAGGTATACATGGGCCACGTTGTTGGGCCTCGTAATGACGAGACCAGATTGCTCTCTCTCCTATAAATGGTATCAGAGCTAGGTTCGATTGGAGTTCGGTGGTGCGATTATGCTAAAAAAAAAACAATGCTGTGGTATTTCTGGAAAAAAAAAACAATTGGGTGCTGATAAGTGCAATAATTTACACTTTTTAGAGTATATTTGGAATCTATTTTGAGCATTATTATTGCACTTTCTATGCTATTTATGTGGTATTTTCACATTTTGTGTTTTTGAGCTTGTAGGTTAATTTGGAGTAATTTTAGGGAGAAAATCGTAACTTTCAATCCGGAGATCCGTTTGAGGCGAGTCAAGTACCCATGGAAAGAGGATTCAAGACTCTACAACTTTCATTAAGACTCGGAAGCTAATTTGGACTTGAAGAGAGTGAAAACGATGAAGGAAGTTGAAGACTTGGAAAAATCCTGACGGAGTTCAACTAGGAGCCCGATTACCCCTCAACTGGGGGCCCGGTTGAAACCTCCAGACTCGGAAACTCACTGTCCTAACCGGGAGCCCACTTGACCCCAACCGGGCCCCCGGTTGAGCCTGACGGAAATTTCACCCAATTTTCCAGAATTTCCGA
>AWWV01010555.1:0-26559 GCA_001974805.1 Corchorus capsularis | reverse complement strand
ACTTTTTGTATCCCTATAAATACAGACTTTTAGGATTATTTTGAGGACTTTTGGAGCTCATCACAACTATTTGCTTGTTGGAGAGAAGACTTGGAGATTGAGTCTAAGATTTCTTTTCTCTTTCTCTTTTATGTTTATGTTCTTCAATAAAATTATTCTTGTGTTTTATTCATGATGATGAGTAGCTAATTTCTTAATTAGGGTTTAAGGTGTAGCCAATTGGGAATTATTGCTTGATTTATGAATTGAATTGTTTTCGTTCAAGTTAGATTTATTTTCCTTGTTCTTCATGAGATTTATATGCCTGATCAACATATAGATTGTTTTAGGGATTGTGTGATGTACTGACGGGAGAAGCATAATCTGTGCACTAGGAAAATAAACAAATTAGGCTGGATCAGACATGAATCTTAGGCTAATTTGATAGGTGAATAATTACTTGTTCTTAATGAATCTAGTTAATTAGGTTGACATCGACGGATAGTGAATCTAATTAGTTAGGTATTCCTGTGTAGACTTGACGGAGCACATAGGTAGTTAAGTGTGATTCTATTCTAGCTTTGCATCAAATTAATTCATAGGTTGAGTAGTAATTTCCCAATTAGGTGAAACCTGAAGCCCTAGCTTTCCAATTATTGTTTTCAAATCTTAGTTAATTTCCTGTTTTTATAATTTCATTGTTTCTAGTTTAAATTGTTTAGATAATCTCTCAAATTTTCTTCTCTGATAGAATTAATTACGATAGAAATTAATTGTTCTTTGTGGGTTCGACACCTGGATTACTCTAGGATTTTATTACTTCAACTGACTCTGTGCACTTGCAGATTTAGTACATCAAGTTTTTGGCGCCGTTGCCGGGGAACACTTTAATTTCTATTTTTAATTTGTTCTATCTTTTACTTTTATTGCATTTATCTTCTCTTTTCTTAGATTTTAGGTAGTGTATGACAAGAGCAACCACTGATTCTCAAGCTCTTATTCCGTACAACCCTGAAATTGAGAAACTCTGCAAATTCAATCGAAAACAAGCAAAACTTGAAAAGCAAAGGCAAAAAGAAATCATGGGTGATCAAGAAGTTGACGCTAAACCTGTGGGAGATTATGCTATCCCGAGTATTACAAATGCTCGGACTAGTATAGCCAGGCCCACTATTCAGGCTCAGAATTTTGAGATCAAGCCAGGCCTCATCACAATGGTCCAACAAAATCCTTTTGATGGTAGACCTACTGAAGATCCTTTGCTGCATATAACAAATTTCCAGGAAATTTGTGATACGGTAAAGATTCATAATGTTACTGATGAAGCAATTCGTTTGCGTTTATTTCCTTTTTCTCTCAGGGACAATGCGAAAGCTTGGTTGAATTCCTTTCCTCCATGCCACTTCAAAACCTGGGATGAGCTTACCACAACTTTTCTAACAAAGTACTTCCCCCTTGAGAGAACCAATAAGCTAAGAACTGACATCACTAGCTTCAAGCAACATGACAACGAGACGCTTCATGATGCATGGGAAAGATTCAAGGATCTGCAACGGAAATGTCCACACCAT
This sequence comes from Corchorus capsularis, assembly GCA_001974805.1. NCBI lineage: Eukaryota > Viridiplantae > Streptophyta > Magnoliopsida > Malvales > Malvaceae > Corchorus > Corchorus capsularis. The sequence goes on along the minus strand of AWWV01010555.1, from coordinate 25,009 downwards.
GGAGTTCTAGATTGGTTATTGGTACAAATTTTTATAATGGTCTTTTATCTCAATGTAAATCCAATTTGAATTCTGCAGCAGGTGGTGCAATATTGAGAAAACCTATAGCTGAAGCACTGGAATTGATGGAAACTGTTGCATCCAATAATGAAGAATTTTATGGGGAAAGAGATGGATCCAAGAGAGGTTTGCATTCGGTAGATAGTGTTACTATGCTTAATGCTAAACTTGATTCTATTGTTACCATGTTGGACAAGGCTAATATTAATGCTACCTCTAACCCCTCTAACCCTTCTATGAGTTGTGAGTGGTGTGCAGAATATCATGATAGTTCTGAGTGTCCACAGTTAGAACAGGCTCAATATGTTGCTAATACTGGAAGGCAGCAAAGCAATCCTTACCCCAACACTTACAATCAAGGGGTGAGAAATCACCCTAATTCTTCTTGGGGGAGTCAAGATGTTTCTTCTAGTAGACCTGTGGGTCAACTTGGATACCAGCAGCCCAGACAACAGTTTCAACAAGCTCTACAACCTCTACAACCACAAGCACCACCACTTCAAACACCGGCATTTGATAAAAGACTTGACAAAATAGAGGAGTTAGTCATGCAAATGGCTCAATCAAATCAATCTGCCATTCGAAATCTTAAGGTTCAGGTAGGTCAATTGGCTAAGCAATTGAGCGAAAGAGGTAATGGTCAACTCCCTAGCAATACTGAGGTGAATCCTAAGGAAACAATCATGGCTATTTCGTTCTGCAATGGTAAAGTAGTCGAGCCCGTTAATGAAGAAGATGAGTTGCTCCCACCTCCTCCAGTTAAGCCTTATGTTCCAACAATTCCTTACCCACAAAGGCTTTCCAAAGAGCAATTTGAAGAATACATGCTTGAGAAGTTTGGTAAGGTTGTGAAAGTTGAGAAAAAGAATGGTAGGTTTGTGAGAATTGAGGAAGATGATGGTAAGGTTTGGAAAGTTGACGAGAAAGATGAGGAAAAGGTAACCCCACCTGAAGTCACACCTCCTCCTCCTTATCCACAAAGATTGAAGCAGAATAAGTTGGAAAAAGAGTTTGACAAGTTCTTGAATATCTTCAAAGAACTTCGTATGAACATTCCGCTTATTGAGGTTTTGGCAAAAGTTCCTTCTTATGTTAAATTCCTTAAGCAGATTTTGTCCAAGAAAAGGAAGCTTAAAGAGTTTGAAACTATTGCACTTTCTGAGGAGTGTAGTGCCTTAATTCAAAATAAGCTTCCACCAAAACTTAAAGATCCAGGGAGTTTTTCTATACCTTGCACTATTGGTTCTTATGAAATTAATAAAGCTTTATGTGATTTAGGTGCAAGTATCTCACTTATGCCATCGTCTCTTGTTCGGAAGCTTGGATTAGAGATGAAGGATACTAATATTACCTTGCAATTGGTAGATAGAAGCATTAGGTATCCTGAAGGCATTATTGAGAATGTTCTGCTTAAAGTGGGTAAATTTTATATCCCTGTGGATTTTATTGTGCTTGATATGGAGGAATGTGTAAAACTTCCAGTGATTTTGGGTAGACCTTTATTGCGCACTGCTAGAACTCTTATTGATCTTGAAAAAGGTACCATAACATTTAAGGTGTTGGATGAGAAAATTACTTTTAGTATTTTTGATGATCCAGTGTTTCCGCTTTAAAATCTACTGATTTTTCAGGGGACAAAACAGAACCATGAGTGGATGGAAGCTTTCAGTCCCGGTTTGAAGATACTTAAAAGCATCTGGCATTGACAGACTTAGAACGTGCAAAAGCCTCAAAAAACATAGTTGATATAGTTGGTGGCAAAAGCTGGGCATCGGTTCTTGAAAACAAGAAGGATTCTTCTTTGAAATTTTTTCAGCCAGCAATTATCACTAATGAAGAGGTAACTGTTACCCTCCCCCCCCAATCTCTGCTTTTGATGAGGGTATTTCTAAATGGAAAAACTGCTTGGTGGGTCAATTTGCTGGTAGGAACCCAAATGTTAGTCTTATTCAAAAAATGGCAAACATCCTTTGGGGAAAAATGGGACTATGAAGATGTCTCTAATTGAGGGAAACTTGTTTTTGTTCAATTTTAGCAATGCAAATACAAGAGACTGGGTTTTGGAGTCGGGGCCATGGCACATTCAGAATAATATGCTAATCTTGAGAAAATGGCAGCCTGGTTTATCAAGCTTACACTTTCCCGAGTCTAAATTCCCAGCTTGGGTAAAACTCCATGGTGTTCCTCTTGAATTATTTACCAGTACAGGCTTAAGCTACATAGCAAGTGCGATTGGAAATCCATTGTATATGGACAAAGCTACAGCTGATTGTGATAGACTATCATATGCGAAAGTCTGTGTTGAAATTGAGGCTGGATCAAAAATCCCTTCCACCATTCCAGTTCTACTACCATCTGGCTCAAAGCTAAATATAAGAGTAGAAACCCCCTGGTTGCCTGCTTATTGTGAAAAGTGCAAAACTTACAATCATGCAGGAAGACATTGCCCTGACAATGGGAAACAAGTAGTTCAACAGTGGATACCAAAAGAAGCTGCAGCAAAGGCAAAAGAAGATGTCCCTCCATCATCATCATCGCTACCAGTAGTGCCCAGCTTGTCGGAACAACACCAAGAAAATGCTGAGACACACTCTGAAGTTACTTTGGAGATTGAAAAGCCACATATTAAGGATAAAGAGCAATTGGACGTGGAACATGAAAGTCCAGCAGCATCAATTTTAGCTGACAAGACCTCCCCAAAAAACTCCAATCAAAGACTTGGGAAAGCTCATGTAAACGAGCTCTCAAGTCCTGATCAGGATAATAGGTTCTCAATCTTAAACTCCATTATAGCTGAAAAGGAGCCTTGTGGAAAAGATGAGGAAAAAAAAGGAGGCACTAGCCCCAAGAAGACTAGAGCTGCTTCAGCAGGTGTTGCTCAAGCAATACAACAAGCTTTGCCTAGAAAGAAGAACAATGCAAAATCAAAGGGCCATCAGAAAGTAGGCAACAAAACTGCCAAAGAAGGTAACCACCCTTCTCCATCCTTATGAATATATTAATTTGGAATGTTAGGGGGCTAAACCACCCTCTTAAACAAGGAAAAGTAGTTAAAAGGATTAATTTGTTGAAAGTAGACTTTGTTGTTCTACTGGAGACTAGAGTAAAAACTAGTAATATGCAGAAGATCATTGATTCGCATTTCAACAATTGGAGTATTATCCACAATTATGATTATGCTTATAATGGTAGAATATGGATCCTTGGTAGAAATAAGGCTGCTGCAAGTATACCTGCCTGTACTGATCAAGCTGTCACTATTTTGTTTCCCATGAAGGGAAAAAATTCTATTTATCTTGCATATATGGCATGAACAAGGGTATTGATAGGAAAAGGTTGTGGCATCACATTACTTCTCTGAATAGTCATATGTCAAATTTCCTTGGATCTTGGCTGGGGACTTCAATATATACAAATCCTATGAGGAAAGCTCTGACAGTGTTGATGGTCTCACCTCTTCCCCTGATATGAGAGACTTTCAAGATTGCCTTACTCATAATGCTCTTGTTGACCATGCATTCACCGGTACTCTATTTACTTGGTATAATAAAAATCCTGTAAAGCCATTAGCTAGAAAACTAGATAGAGTTCTTATCAATGACAATTGGCTGGATAGCTTCCCCAACTCTTATGTTGAATTTCTGGCTCCCGAGTGCTCTGATCACGCCCCAGCTCTAATTCGATTGGATAATGCTATGGTTTCTAATCCAAAGCCCTTCAAATTTTTCAACTTTTGGACTCAACATGCAGATTTTCTAAAACTTGTTGAGGAATCCTGGACTGCACATGTACAAGGCAATCCTATGTACGTCCTCCATACAAAGCTTAAAAGGCTTAAAGCTTATCTCAAAAAGCTAAATCTGAATGATTACAGCAACATATCAGAGAGAGTCAACAAAAAGAAAGAAGAGTTGTCAATGCTGCAAAAGGAGATACTCAGTGGTAATCTCAACCTTGATCTTATTACTAAAGAGAAGCAAATGGTTTTTGAGTTAAGCAACCTGATGTTGGCTGAAGAAAAATTTTATAAGCAAAAATCTAGAATCAATTGGCTGAAAGCAGGTGATCAGAATACTGGCTATTTTCACAAGGTGGTGAAAGCGAAACAATCTAGAAGCACAATTAAACTTCAAATAACACCAGAAGGGAAAAGGCTGGAAACTTCATCTGAAATCTCAAATGAGGCTCTCAGCTATTTTAAGTCACAGTTAGGCAGCCCCAATTCTGGTCTTCTTGATTTTCCCCTAGACTCTTTGAAGAAATTGCTCTCCTCAATATCTGATGAAGACAAAGGCATGCTGAAGACAGAAGTAACAAAAGAGGAGATTAAACAGGTAATATTCTCTATTCCTAATGACAAATCGCCTGGCCCAGATGGATATACAGCACATTTTTTCAAAAGTGCCTGGTCAATAATCTCTGACGATGTTATTAAGGCAATACAATATTTCTTTCAGACTAGTCACATGCATAGAGCTATTAACTCAACTATCATAGCCCTTGTGCCAAAAGTTCCAAATCCCACTGAAATGACTGAGTTTCGTCCAATAGCTTGTTGCAATGTGATTTACAAATGTATAACCAAAATCCTAGCCAATAGACTGAAGAAATGTCTTCCCTCAGTTATCAGCTCAAACCAAACTGCTTTTATAGAGGGTAGAAGTATGTTAGAAAATGTTCTACTTGCCCAAGAACTTGTTGCTGGGTATCAAAGAAAGTCCAAGTCCCCTAGATGTGCACTAAAGATAGATCTTAGAAAGGCTTTTGATTCTTTAAGCTGGGACTTCATCGTTAGAGTTCTACAAGCTGTGGGGCTGCCGAATGAATTTATTAATTGGATTGCAACATGCAATACTACTCCAATGTTTTCTGTGGCAGTAAATGGAAGTTTAACTGGCTATTTCCCTGTAGCCAAAGGGGTAAGACAAGGGGACCCCCTCTCCCCATATCTCTTTGTTTTATGCATGGAGGCTCTCTCCCAATTGTTGAATAGAGTTGCTGTCAAGGGAGTGTTTAAATACCACCCTAAATGTCACCGTTTGGGCATCACTCATTTAGCTTTTGCAGATGACTTGCTAATCTTTGTACATGACTCTAAATCATCAATCCAGGCTATTATGTCCATTCTCCAAGACTTCTCTTTATTATTCGGATTGCAGGTCAATAATTCTAAATGTGAGTTATTTTCTTCAGGAGTTCTGATGGGAGTTCTTAATGATATCCACAAGTTATCAGGCTTTAAACTCAGTTCCCTTCCAGTAAGATATCTAGGAGTTCCTTTAACTACAAAGAAGTTGAACTCTCGTGATTGTGTGCCATTAGTTGAGAAGATCACTGCGAGGATTAACAGCTGGACTGCTAAACATTTGTCATATGCAGGTAGATTACAACTTGTTCAATCTATTCTTGAAAGCATACAGAATTTTTGGTGCTCCTTTTTTATGCTACCCCAGAAAATTATAAAGCAGGTGACCCAACTATGTGCCTCTTTTCTATGGAAAGGAAACTCAACCAAGGCAACAGGGGCAAGAGTCAAATGGGATTTAGTTTGTAAGCTGAAGTTTGAAGGTGGACTAGGACTAAAGCTAATGAAAGAATGGAATATGGCATGTCTTTTTAAAATCATTAGACTTATCCTCTTAGATTCTGGATCACTATGGGTTGCTTGGTTAAAAAAATATGTGCTCAAGAACTCCTCATTTTGGGACTATAATATCTCTTTGCAGAACAGTTGGTCAGTGAGAAAGCTCTTGAAATTAAGAGCTATAGCATCTCCTATATTTCGACAGCTGCAGCCGGATTTCAAAGTCCATCATGCGTGGCAAGAAATTAGGCAGAAAGAACAAAAGGTTGAGTGGCACCGTCTACTATGGTTCCCTGGTAATGTTCCAAAACACTCTTTTGTTGCTTGGCTAGCTGTGTTAAATAGGCTACCAACCAAAGATAGGTTGCAAAAATGGGGCATGCCTTTAAATAATAATTTATGCTTACTTTGCCACCAATACCCTGAGACGAGGGATCATATATTTTTCACTTGTGTTTACTCAAATGACATTTGGAAGAATGCACTGTTCTTATCTTGCTTAACTAGAGATCCTAAGGATTGGAACTCAGAATTCCAATGGGGTATAGCTAAGCTCAAAGGCAAAGCTCTATTGACTTTAATTTGCAGACTTGTTTGGAATGCTACCATCTACTTTGTCTGGCGCGAGAGAAACAATAGACTGTTTGGCAAACCGGAACTCTCCTCTTCCCAGTTATTAATAAAAATCGCTGTTGTTATCCAAGGTAAGATGCATGGTTTGAAAGGCATTGCAAGAGATCCTATCAACCTTATGCTTAGTCAGAGATGGGGCTTCAGCGAAGACATCTTTGCACCTTGTAAATAGTTTCTATATGTTTGTTTTGTATAGTTTTGGTGATTGTATAGCCCTACAAACTTTGTAAAACTATAGCAGTTTAACTGCTTTGTTTTGTATAGTTTTGTAGCAGTTTAACTGCTTTTTTGGATGAAATACAACCTAACAATTCATCTAAAAAAAAGAATTTTGAACTGCATCATTTTCAAATGTTAGTTTTTAAAAATCTTAGTTTAGATGAAGCCTTTAAGAGGAGATTGTGTAGAAGAAAGAGCAATCCGGTCTCGTCGTTACGAAGCCCAACAACGTGGCCCATATATACCTGTCGAACACCAATCTGAACCCAAAAGCTTAAGCTAACCCGATATTTCTTGGATAACCAGTTAAGTGGTCCGTTCTTTTGGGCTTGTCCAAACTTAACCACACTCTGCACCATCTGTGCACCTGATGTACTAAATCTGCAAGTGCACAGAGTCAGTTGAAGTAATAAAATCGTAGAGTAATCCAGGTGTCGAACCCACAAAGAACAATTAATTTTTATCGTAATTAATTCTATCAGAGAAGGAAATTTGAGAGATTAACTAAACAATTTAAACTAGAAACAATGAAATTATAAAAACAGGAAATTAACTAAGATTTGAAAACAATAATTGGAAAGCTAGGGCTTCAGGTTTCACCTAATTGGGAAATTACTACTCAACCTATGAATTAATTTGATGCAAAGCTAGAATAGAATCACACTTAACTACCTATGTGCTCCGTCAAGTCTACACAGGAATACCTAACTAATTAGATTCACTATCCGTCGATGTCAACCTAATTAACTAGATTCATTAAGAACAAGGAATTATTCACCTATCAAATTAGTCTAAGATTCATGTCTGATCCAGCCTAATTTGTTTATTTTCCTAGTGCACAGATTATGCTTCTCCCGTCAGTACATCACACAATCCCTAAAACAATCTATAAGTTGATCAGGCATATAAATCTCATGAAGAACAAGGAAAATAAATCTAACGTGAAAGAAAACAATTCAATTCATAAATCAAGCAATAATTCCCAATTGGCTACACCTTAAACCCTAATTAAGAAATTAGCCACTCATCATCATGAATAAAACACAAGAATAATTTTATTGAAGAACATAAACATAAAAGAGAAAGAGAAAAGAAATCTTAGACTCAATCTCCAAGTCTTCTCTCCAACAAGCAAATAGTTGTGATGAGCTCCAAAAGTCCTCAAAATAATCCTGAAAGTCTGTATTTATAAGGATACAAAAAGTCCTAAATTAGTTTGGACTAATCAGGGGCAAAATCGGAAAATTCTGGAAAATTGGGTGAAATTTCCGTCAGGCTCAACCGGGGGCCCGGTTGGGGGTCAAGTGGGCTCCCGGTTAGGACAGTGAGTTTCCGAGTCTGGAGGTTTCAACCGGGCCCCCAGTTGAGGGGTAATCGGGCTCCCAGTTGAACTCCGTCAGGATTTTTCCAAGTCTTCAACTTCCTTCATCGTTTTCACTCTCTTCAACTCCAAATTAGCTTCCGAGTCTTAATGAAAGTTGTAGAGTCTTGAATCCTCTTTCCATGGGTACTTGACTCGCCTTAAACGGATCTCCGGATTGAAAGTTACGATTTTCTCCCTAAAATTACTCCAAATTAACCTATAAGCTCAAAAACACAAAATGTGAAAATACCACATAAATAGCATAGAAAGTGCAATAATAATGCTCAAAATATAATCCAAATATACTCTAAAAAGTGTAAATTATTGCACTTATCAATTTCCCCCACACTTGGCTTTTTGCTTGTCCTCAAGTAGAACTAAAATAAAGATAAATTCCTAAAGTAATGCAACAAGTATTGATTCCACTTTCGTAGGTGTACGACGGCACTTAGCACGTGACGCAAGTCTTTAAACCCCTATGTGACCATAGTGGAGGAGTTATAGTCTCCTGAGGGCTTAACGATACCCACAAACAATGCTACATATGAAAGTGAGTTTCCAAAACAATTTAAGAACACAATTTTCAAAAATTGATTTTAAGTAGGCCACAAATTTCAAAGTGTTGGATACTTCTCAAAACAAGTCACTATCTAACAAAAGTAAAGCACAAATGGTTAGTTCATCATCCAAATCATTTGCCTCAAGAGAGTAATAAGAAAACAAATTTTTTTAGGAGCTACTTACCGTAGGCTTGTATCTCATCTACATCTCCATTACAACCATATCAAACCACAAACCAAATATATATGCATGTGTATGAGTAGAAAGGTCTTTATAAGGGTTGTAATGGGGCCAAGGGACAGTGAGTTTAAGAAAGAAAGGATAAGGAAAATCAAAAGTATTCAAGAATTTAGTAGAGCATAACTAAGATGGACTTAAAAGTATCAAAATAAAGCACACTAATCCATCAAATGATCAAGAGCTTATTTAATTTGCGATAGCTCTTCCTTCATCACAACTCCATAAATTCTACAAAATTTCCTATCTTTCTTGAAGAGAATAGTGCCAATTTCTTTTTTTTTTTTTGGAGGGTATAATATCTTAGACATCTCTTCTCCCCTTTTTATTTGGAAACTACTCACTTACAACAATTTTTTTTAGGCACTTCACTATTCATCATCTCAATTTTCACATTCCACTAGTTTCCCCCACACTTATTTTGATCTCAATCCTTCTTCATCAAAGATAAAAGATCATTAAGCACTAAGAATGAAAATCAACAATAAGGCTTAAGAAATTTAGCCTTTCCACCATCCGTAGAACTCAAATCTACAAGTTATGCTCTTACCAATTCATGAATAAGGGTAAAACTTGTTTTTCAGACTCAGGGTTCTTTGGGATAATGTGGTTGACAAATAAAAAGAAATAGGCTAAATATATTCAATAAAGGCAACAAAGGGGCTACTAATGATAATGTAAAAAGGGTAGGCATCCTAAGGCTCTAACGATCCAAAGAAAACGCCTTAGTCATCCCCATACACAATACATATACAATTTCAACCAATCTTACCACAATCCAAATTAGTCTCGAAGAGATTCGACACAAGTTCTAGAAGTAGCAAAAACCAAATTTTATACCCAATTGACAAGCATCATCTTCATTTAACAAACTTTGGCAACCATTTGTTAAAAGTAGTTAAAATAATGACACCCTTAATGATATCCAACTCTAGAAATTTTTAGCCAAAAACCACAACAAATTTTAAAAATTTTGAATATAAACTCCTAACATATGCCTTAATGCAAAGAATTAAATATGCTAATGCAAAATACAAAATGCTAATTAGGATGACAAGAACTAATTAATCAAAATTAAAATTTCAATTTTGTCTCCCCCCACACTTAAAACAACATTGTCCTCAATGTTATAACACAATAAAAGAAATTAAAAGAAAAGTAAGCGAAAACTCCCCTGATTATTGACGAAATAGAAGAACTTTGGAGCTTTCTTGTAATTTAATTGTGCTTCTCATCTACAAGTTTAGCTCAAGAGACAAAAGATGTAATTGGTATAATCATCCTGATTAACAAAGGAAAATAAAGTCTATAATATGCAAAAGTTAAATCCTGCAATGCAATTGTGAAACGTTAGTAAGTAATGCAAATATGGAAAAATTAGATGCTAAATGTGTAATGAAATGCAATAATAAATAAAAATATATATAGTAGATGTATAATAATTGGTGCTAAATCCTTTAGTGGATGCCCAAATCATGTCTTCCAAAGTCAACCCCCACGGCCCACATCTCCTTCCTTGAATCTAAACGTGAAAGCCTTGTCCTTGTTAAAACTCCATAAATGTCTTTTCTGATTTGCCTTCTCCACAATCTTTGCTGTGATTGTCTGCCCTTTTTAAGTTTGCAAATGGATTTTCGAGATCATTAACCTCTGTGATATGAACCCGTCGGAAACCAATTCCAAATTTCAATCTTAATTCAAGTGGCATTGTTTCAGTAACATTTGCGTGTAGAATTAAAATCCGGATAACAATGTTGTCAATCCCACAACTCTCAAAGTTGAATGCTACTTTCTTCGTCGGTTTTGGGGTGGAGAGGTTGGCAGTTCGGCGACGATGAGTAGAAGAAGTTGCGGCTTGAAACAGTAGCGGATATGGTCGGCTTAAGTCAGAGGAGAGACTTCGATGGTTGAGAGCGGGGCTTAGGCAGAGGTCTTGCTGCGATTTGTATTTTGACAACTCAAGATCGACGCTTGAAGACGGGGCATACTTCAGACAAGGCTGCTGATCATCGAAGCAAGATAAAAACGGCGTTGAATAAGGGACTGATCGGGAGTTGAGTGAAAACAGAAACTTGGCTGCGATTCAATTTCAAACAGGCGCCGGATTAAGCTTGAAGTGGTTGCCTGATTTAAACCGAACCAAGGATGCTATTTGTTGAATTGAGATCGGCGCCCCATGAGATGTAAGGCGGCGCCCAAATCGTAACTGATATTACGTGATTTTTGAAGAAAATAAGACTGGCGCCGGATGAGGGAGCAATCGGGAGCCTACTCAAGACAGAAACTTGGAGTGCTATTTACGAATTGAAGCAGGCGCCGGGTTGAGCATGAAGTGGGAGCCTGGTTAAAACAGAAACTTTTTGCTGATTCCAAAAAGAGATAAGTCGGCGCCGGGTTGTGCATCAACTGGGAGCCGACCTACGATAGAAACAATTCTGGCTTTCTTGAATCGAAGCTGGCGCCGGGTGACATCTCAACTGGGCGCCCGGTTAGGTCAGATTTGTTGACTTGTCGTGCGAAATCAATTGTGAGCCGGGTAGAATGTCAATTGGGGGCCCCGTTCAAGTCTGAAGCTTAAGGAACATTTTTCAGCAATTATTTTTCAATAACAGCCCATATTTCACTCATAATGTAACCTAAATCTTTCTTCGAAATTTGATTCCTACTTCTTCTTGCTTCCATGAACCAACTTGAGCGCCAATTTATGCAAGGTAAATGAAATTGAAAATGCACAAAAGAAAATGAATACAGACTAAGTGAAGTAAAATATGAATGAGAAAATAAACTAAAAATGCAATTGCACTAATGCAATAAGAACATCTTTCAATCTTAAGCAAAGAAATAGGAGAATTCTTAAGAATTTAACGTATAAAGAAAAGTTTAGAACTCCCTTTTCCATGCTTAAGAATCAAAGACGTCAACTAAATAATTTTCCTACAAAAGAAAATAAAATTGTTAGCAATAAAAATAAAATAGGTTAGAAGTTTGGGTTGCCTCCCAACAAGCGCTTTTGTTTAACGTCACTAGCTCAACCGAGCTATGTTGCTACTCTCCAGGATCCCAAAATCGAGAGTTTGCACTCATCGAATAACAATTATCATCATAAAGCAACTCATTTTTGGTCTCGACAAAACCATAGGTTGAAGAGTGGGTGTGAGGCCACCATCCAATTTCATCTTTGTAAACTTGGGCCTTGTCATAAGCATTATATCCTAGATGACAAAGCATTATCTCAGAGATTCATCTAATAGAGCTTTTGCATCCATTGAGGTTTTCAAAACCCCACTAGATGACGCTGAGTTCTTCTTACCAGTTGCCATTTAAGCAATAAGGGTTTGGTTTGGTTATGTTTGGTTGAACAAGATTAATGAAATCTGTAAAAGATTTAAGAGATGTAGAAAAGCTTTTGTGAAAGGACGTGAAATGGTAATGGGAAAAAGCTGATGTGAAACCAGCAACCGACGGCGAGGAACCAGTGGAAATCAGGCTTGGTGCACATTAGCCGTGCTAACGTGAGCCGAGAGGAAAATCATCGATGACGTAAGCAAAGCCTGAAAACGCCTACAGTTCAAAATTCTTTATTTTTAAAAATCTTTGAAATTTTAAGAATTCCTCATCCAAACACACTCTTAATTACCTCACTTTCTTTTTCATGTTAAAGTTTATCCATATTTCTTTCTTCCCATTTCACCTCTTTCCTGAAGAGTTTGTTTTTGGTTGGTTGATTCTCATATCTTCTCTTTTGTTTTATTCTCAATTAATTTCTTTTTGTCTTTCTTTCAATCGAAATCACAAGACTTCCATACAAGAATTATGGGAATTGGATATAAACTATGGGTATGACTAAAATGAATGTCTGTAGATTTGATTGCCGGCCGTCAAGTTAATTTGAAGCATATATTCAATATTCATGCTATTCGATTTGGATGACTCCTTGCCTTCCAGCACATCAGTATTTTTTCATTGCCGATCCTAGGATCCAGAAATTAGTCTACGATCGCTTACCTTTCTTCTTCCCGATGGGCACGATCAACAACAGAGGAAATCAAAAACCTAATGCGTCAATTATTGATTATCTATAAGTACTTATAGTCCATTTAATTTGTTTTTCTTTAGATTTTGTTCATTACTCATTTGTGCTTAAATTCTACTTCAGGAGTCAATTCAACAATGGAGAATCTTCTAAAAAGAGAGGACCTCAAAGAAGTAGTGGTGGCAAGAATAGCTCGACAAGTAGACGACAAATTTTATGTAGCACAATAATTGTTAATTAATCAATCAATCAATCAATTATCAACTTTGATTGGCAATGAGTTAACTTATTGATCACTAAATCAATCAATAAAGCTATTAATCAATATAAATTGAGTTATAAACACAATAACTTTTAATTATCAATTAGAAAAGTAATAATTACTTAGAATTAGTATGTCACATAATTAGTGATTTTTTTGGCTCACTGATTAATGATTGATTAATTATTAATAGCAAAAATAAATAATTACTTGTTTAATTTTAGAGTAATTTAATGCTTTTTTTTTTGCTACTCATGAACATAATATTGAAATGGGCTACACAATAGACTACAAATGAGTTACAATTTATTTAATTTAAACATAAATAACTCTCGAAAATTAATTTTTAATTGATTACTTTTTTTTTGCCGGAATTGAGTACTTACATAAAAATTGATTTTACCACATATAAGTAATTACAAATTGATTCAATATTCCTATATTTATGGAAAGTATTAAAAAATGTAGGAAGGTAATTGTATTATGTAGCATATTAATTGTTGGAAAAAATTAGATACTATGTAAATTAGTTATAATTTCTTATCGGAATTCATGGAAAGTGATTAATTATTGATTTACTATTGATTTAGTTAATTAATATGTAAGTGTTATAAAATGGCTAAATATCCAATTTGGGCCTAAACGTTTTGCAACTTACTCAATTTCGGTCCAAACCTTTAAAGCGTTACAAATCAGGCCTAAACGTTTGCGAAACCAACCAATTCGGGCCTAAATTTGACGGAAATCAAGTTGTGTGTTACACGTGCTACGTTTCGTGCGTAAAGAATACAAGTGAGCATATTAATAGCCAAGTGGCTTTTTTTCAATTCCAAGTCAGCCCTATCCCTTTTTTTTCCTCTTTTCACGTTTTTTTTTCATCTTTTTCTTTTTTCTTCTCTTATCCTTTCTTCTCCATGTTCTTATGCAACACTGTGTTCTTTCTTCTACTGCCTACAGTTGTCTATCACCGCTACCCGCCTACCATCGCGCCTAGATCTAATGCAAAAGAAGTCATCGGAAAATTCTGAAACTCCACAGCCATGGCGAGAAGGCATTCTGCAAGAAATCGATGCCAAAGCACCTTCCAAAGCAAAAGAAAAAATATCTCTTTCTTTAAAGCTTGTTTATTGTCTTGTAGTTAAATCATAAAAATTGCCAATGGAAAAAACACCTATTTTCATATTTATAAAAACTCAATCTGAAAATTAGTGATTTCTCCTCCTTCCTTTTTCTATTGTAGCGTGGGCTTCTTCCAAAAAGAAATATTGGTGTTTCAAAAAAATGGAATCTGAAAACTAATGACCTTTTTTTTTCATTTTGGGATTGAAAAATAGAGCAAAGAATTGTTTACTTTCGGATTGTCTTTTGGGATTGAAACATGAAGCAAAGAATTGTTTACTTTTGGTTTGCCTTTTGGGATTGAAAAATGTATCCGATAGTTTTTTTTTCTTTTTGGGTTGTATTTTGGGATTGAAATATTTTCTTTCGGGTTGGCTATTACAAGCTGGAGATTTCTGATTTGATAAATTAGTAATAACAAGATTTAATTCATTCGTGTGGTTTGGGCTATTGGATGATTAAATGGAGATTTGATGAAGCAATGGCGGCAAAGGCAAATGGTGTAAAAAACATGAAAATCCACAGTGGTTTTCGATTAAAGTTCAATTGTCTAAGCTTATGTTGTTGAGTTCTTAAGAAAATGGTAGTTTTGATCCAAAATGTATTGTAAAGGAAGTATTACAATCTGTTTGTAAGTGGAAAAGTAAGGGAGAGAACATTTTAAAATTTTAATTTTAATTTTTAATTCTAAAGATTTTTAACTATAATTTAGACAATAAAAAGCCTACATTGAAAATGCCATGTCAGACTGTTAGTGCTGTTAACGGCGCGTGCCGTTCAAATTCAAGTTTCTATCTGATTTAGGCTCAATTTGGTTGTTTGTGCAAAAGTTTAGGCCTAATTTGTAACATTTTAAAGGTTTGGGCCGAAATTGAGTAAGTTGTGAAACGTTTAGACTCAAATTGGATATTTGGCCGTTATAAAATTGGAACTCATAGAAGCAAAAAAAGAAGAAATATTGTACGAGACAGAGAATTGAGAGAATGGGTAATATATATTGTATTTCACAATCTGATCATATCTTTCCATCGATTTCAAGCCTTTATATAGCTTTAGATTTAACAAGACTTAAGGCATAATTAATACTATCAATTAAAGTTATTAATTGAGATAAAACATCAAGTTACGTTAAATACACTTTGTGTTTATTTCATCCATTTTCATAACTCTCCCCCTTGGATGAAATACCACTTAAAGGCCAAAGTTGGACAAATTATTATTTCCTCGTTAAAAACCTTAAGTCGGAAAACCCAGTGGGACAAAAACCAGACAGAAGGAAAAAAAAGAGTACAACACAATTATGTCCATTTAATTTGTCTTCAGGACAATGTAGACTTTGGTAGCCTTGTTGCAGCGTGACAACTGCCTCGTTAAAAACCTTACGTCGGAAAAACCCAGTGGGACAAAAACCGAGAATAAGGGAAAAAGAGTATAGTGCATTTTGTCCACAATCGCTCCCCCTGAAATAAAACAAACCGCCACTTCCAGGGCATTTCGATATTCCCACTTCTGGGGATTCAATCTTGCATCTTATTGGCTCGTTGCATGCCAATATTATAAACTAATTTCTCAAATATTGATGTTGGCAAAGACTTGGTAAATAAATTTGCAAGATTGTTGGTGGAGCGAATCTGCTTAACATCAATTTGTCGATTTTCTTGGAGTTCATGAGTATAGAAAAATTTCGGCGAGATATGCTTGGTCCGATCACCTTTAATATAACCTCCCTTGACTTGTGCAACACAAGCAACATTGTCCTCAAAAATTATAGTGGGAGAATCTATAACCGGTTTCAATCCACAAGTCTTTTGGATATGTGCTATAACAGATCTTAACCAAACACACTCTCTTCTGGCCTCATAGAGGGAGATAATCTCATAGTAGTTGGAAGATGTAGCTACAAGCATTTGCTTAGTAGAACGCCAAGAAATGGTCGTGTCATTATAGCAGAACAGATAACCGGTTTAAGAGCGAGTTTTGTGTGGGTCAGATTGATATCCAGCATCTGCATATCCTACTAAACCAGAGTTAGTAGTTTTCTTAGAGTAGAATAACCCCAAATCAGTGGTTCCTCGGAGATATATGAAGATATGTTTAATTCCATTCCAGTGTCTCCGTGTTGGCTCAGAACTAAAACGTGCCAACAAGTTTACCGCAAAAGCGATATCAGGTCTCGTACATTGCGCCAAATACATAAGTCCCCCAATAGCATTGAGGTATGGTACTTCAGGACCAAGTATTTCCTCATCGGGCTCTTTAGGATGAAACGGGTCCTTTTGGGGATCAAGAGACCTTACAACCATGGGTGTGCTTAATGGGTGAGCCTTGTCCATGTTAAAACGCTTAAGCAGTTTTTCAGTATAACCTGATTGATGGACAAGTATTCCATTTGCTTTATGCTCAAGCTCTAGACCAATGCATAATTTGGTTTGTCCCAAATCCTTAACCTCAAACTCCTTTTTATAACTCTTCAGGAGTTCCAATTATGTTCATATCGTCGACATAAACTGCTATTATAGCGAATCCGGTTTCAGATTTCTTAATAAACACGCATGGGCAGATGGGATCATTCATGTACCCTTCCTTAATTAGGTAATCGCTTAAGCGTTGATACCACATGCGGCCAGATTGCTTTAACCCGTATAACGATCTTTGCAACTTTATTGAGAATAAGTTGCGGGGAGTGTATGCTTCAGGCATTTTGAATCCCTCGGGAATTTTCATATAGATTTCAGAATCTAATGAACCATACAAGTATGTCGTCACAACGTCCATAAGACGCATTTCTAAATTTTCTTGAACTACCCAACTTATAAGGAAACGAAAAGTAATTGTATCCATCACAGGTGAATACGTTTCATCATAATCTATCCCAGGTCTCTGAGAGAATCCTTGGGCTTTATACCTCACGATCTCGTTCTTCTCATTTCGTTTCCGGACAAAGACCCATTTGAATCCAACGGGCTTTATATTGTCAAGGGTTTTAGTAATGGGTCCAAAAACTTTACGTTTGGAAAGGGAAGTCAATTCAGCCTGGATTGCTTCCTCCCATTTGGGCCAATCTTGCCTATGACGGCATTCAGTTATAGATCGAGGTTCATAATCATCATTTATAATTTCATGAGCAACTGAGAGAGAAAATCTACCATCGATAATTATCTCATTCTGATCCCATATTTCTTTACACTAGTTCATGGAAATTTCAGTATTCCCGGGATTGGTGATCTTTTCATGGGTTTGTGCCACTTCGGGGGCAATATGCTCTCTTTGAATAAGATTTTGTGCTACTTCAAGAGCAATTTCTTTTCCTCGAGAAAGATCAATAGGCTCATCTGGAGCATGTAGACACCCTAATTTCGCTTGTATCCTTTTAATAAAATTGAGTGGCTTCTAAATTTCCACCAGGATCACCCAAGGGCATTTTGGTCATGATAATCCATTGCTAGTTTAAATTAGTATGTTCATTTTAGCATTTTGCATCTTAGCTTTTGTATTGATTTAGTTTTTACATTGAATAATAATTTGAATCCAACATCTTAGCCTTTTATTTTAGTATAAAATTGTCTGGGAAAGGAGCCAACTTGGCTCATACTAATTGGGCTGGTAGAAATAGTTGGAAGAAATAGAATTTGCATCAGCATGCCAATGTTCTATACATGGTTGATTTGATTATACACACCATAGTTTTACTTTAGTTAATAGTCAATGGTAGATTGCCTGCATCATAGTGCTTCATTTGGTCTTTGCATGACACGTTCCGTTTGCATAAAAAGAATCTGCACTTCCTAAAAGATACTCACAGAATTCATTGTTCCTAAAAAGATATGAAAAATAGAAATTGGAAAATAAAAAAGGGAGAGGCATTTTATTCACATTTCATTCCCCATGTCTAAGATTACTTACACGCCTTTTCCCTACATTTACATTTTACATAGTTTCATAAATAAATAAAAAAAAAAGAAAAAAAAACTGCCCATTTCCTTCTTCAACCGCATGGTTTTACATCCACATGTCACTTGGCCCCTATGGAACTTTACTCATAATCGTGCCTCACCTTCCTCACACTTTTCAAGCTTTCAAATTGAAGCTCTCGGCGTGCATGCAGCTTGTTCTTATCAGATCATCTTGACCTATGAGCTTGACATGAAATCTGTAGAAGTCAAGTGATAAAGTCATCTACGATAGCAAATCAGAGTTGGAAGGTTTGAAAGGAAGATTTTAGCTCAACTGGGAATCACTTCTTCACTAATTGCGACAAAGGAAAACAAGGTCAATAATGGAAGCTTACTCACAAGGCAAAATTAGTAGTCTTGTGACGTTGAAGCAACAAGGCAGCAAGCAGCACAGAAACAATACAACCTTTTGCAGCATTCCAATTCAGCAGCATATGCACTTGCACTTCAATAACACAGGCCATGATCATCCACTCATAAATCTCAATTGCATTTGCATCAATTCGCCTCCAACTCATGGCATTTCATACATTCAGAACAGTTCATTTGCAAATAAAAATACCCAAAATAGTAGGCATCAGCATATAGAATGATCATGTCAGCATAGTGTCATTGCATTTCAAAAAGGAAAAGAACAGAGTATAGTACTCTCATCGCACGCATTACATTTTTTCTGAAGCATTTTGACCTTGTCAGCTTTCACAGCATTTTTATAGCATTGCATTGCTCATTCTGTGCCCTACATTAAACAGTTAGATCACCATATCATGAAAGCATTTCATCATGAAACAGCACATGCACATGGACTCACCATTGCATTTTCGAATCCATTCCCACAGGACACATACTTACAGCATTCATCTCACAAGCATTTTAGTTACATTTCACATTTAAAATTAACAAAAATAGAGCATAGTGGAAGTGCACCATCGCAGCAAGGCATATCACATTGCATTTAGTTGTAGCATTTAGACAAACTCAGCATCATACCCAAATGAAAGACAGAAACAGAAAAGGAAAAATAAGCCTTACCTTGACATGGTAGCACATGTGGCTTTGAGAGGGTCTCAAATTTGTCAGCACACACCATGTCGGCAAAGCCTACCTACAAAAAAGAACACAGGTAAGTAAATAAGGTGACACAGCAAGCAAAACGGAAAAGATAAAACAAGGGGAGTCACCTAGATGTGTCACCTCAGCTGCCAACTCAAATAAAAGCCCAGTACATGCCTCATTAAGACTTACACGTGAGTCAAGAGAAAGACAAGGTCGAAAAAAATAAAAGGCAAGAAAACAAAATAAGCAAGCACCCTGACTCCCTTGCACTGCCACACCAACCGGCCATCACCCTTACCCCATGCCATACTAACAAGCATGCCAAGTTCAAACAAAAAGAAAGAAGAAACAAGCCAAGGACAGGCAATTCAATACAAATAGGAAAAAGGAGATGAGACAAAATTGAACCTCAAAAGCCTTGCAAGGAGAGGAAAGGGAATTTAGTGCTTAGAACAAAAAATCCATTTGAGCCGTTAGATAGGGAAGAAAAACAGGGAATGGTGGAGATGGGTTTTGGCCATTCGGAGTATATATACAGGAACAGTGAACACAAAAAGGAGGTTTTTTGGAAGAAGTCAGTGGGGTCTTGAAAAATTAGGGTTCATAGTTTCTCTATTACAGAGGGTTCTTAGCAACAAAAAAAATACAGGAAAAGTTCAAGAAAACACAGAAAAAAGAAAAACAGAAAGATCAAAAGGGGGGAGGAGGCTTACCTCTCCTTCTGGGAGTAGTCTTCAGATTCCTCTCTTTCTTCCTTCCCCTTTTCAGTGGTGACCTTCACTTCCTCCTCTTAAAATTCATTGCTCTCGAGTTAGGATCATCTTTGGGATTTCGGGTCTTGTTTTGCAAAATTGGGTTAGGGCTTTAGCTTGCCGAGTCCGAGTGAGTCTTTCGCCGGTGTGTAAGCTCTCTCCGCCAGTTGTTCCTTGCCGGAGTCGACATTTTGGGGGCTACGGTTTGACTATTGTTGGATCTTTAGCGATGGGTCTCGGGGTCTGGTTGGGAATCGGGTAAAACTTAAAGCAACGAGGGTTTCTTTTGTGTTTCGGTTGGTTTTTACGGCATAATCGACGGTGGAGGAGAGGTCTGCAGCATCGGGTTTCAGTGAGAGAGAGAGGAAGCATCGAGCTTGTTAGAGAGAGAAGGAAAATTGGAAAGTGAAGGAGAAAGGAAGAAGATAGTAAGGAAAGTACGGGCTCCTTCAAACGGCGTCGTATAGAGCTGAAGTTTGGGTTTTATCAGTAGCCGAGGGGGTATGATTTCTAATCCTTCCAATTTAGTAATTAATTTCTGGCTTTATGATTTAAATAAGGTGCTCACTTTCCGCTTCATTCGATTTAGGCTCTGTCATAATTAAATTCAAGTCATTTTCGAATAATTGGTTTAATTTAGTTTTAATTAATTTCTAAAGGAGTTTAATTTGCAAAATTAGATTAATTTAGATTTAAATTTAGGAATCATTTGCATACATTTATATTTATCATATCACGTTATCTTATACGCTTAGATGTATTAATCATAGTCTTTTGCCATAATAAGGGTGTCTCGGGTAACAACGCTCGGGCACGATCTCCCAAGGCTCTCTTTAGACCGATCTTCTTAGTGGATACCCCCATAATGCGTGGGAAGGGTTCGCGGAGTCGAATCCGGGTAGACTTCTATTAATGCACAAAATAAAACCAATCTTATCATGCATTTATACTTTCATTCATGCAGCGAAATAATTAAGATTGGTAAAGGCCGTTTTTAACTATGACGGGTGGATCTTGGGTAATTGTGCTCGGGCACGACCTCCCTGGGCCCACTCCGAGATCTGATACTTTTGCGGATACTCATATAATGCGTGGGAAGGGTCCTCGGGAGTTATTCGAGTAAACGACCCTCTACCAATCAATTAAAAAAGACCAGATCATGCATCATTTGCATTACACGCATTCGTGTCAGTTAATTGGACTTTAAGTAATCAATTAAGCACAAAATTAAAAAAAGCAAAAAATTAAAATAAAAAAGGGGTTTGTTCCAAATAAATAAAAATTCAAAAAAATCAAAGACAAAAGCTAATTTTCTCAATTTTGTTTCTTATTTTACTTGTTTTTCCCAAAACGCCCTTCCCAGACGGAAGACACTTATTTTACTTGCTTTTTCCCAAAACGCCCTTCCCAGACGGAAGGCGCTGATTTTACTTGCTTTTTCCCAAAACGCCCTTCCCAGACGGAAGACACTTATTTTACTTGTTGTTTCCCAAAACACCCTTCCCAGACGGAAGGCACTTTTTTTTACCTGCTATTTTCAAAAATACCATTCCCAGACAGAAGGCACTTTTTTTACCTACTTTTTCAAAAAATGCCCTTCCCGGACGAAAGGCTTTAATGTTTACTCGCTTTTTTTTTAAAAATGCCCTTTCGGACAAAGGGTCAATTTTCTCACAACTCTACATACAAGTTTAACCTTGGTTTCCTAGAATACCCTTTCGGACAAATGGTCAACTTTGTCACTCTTCTTACATCTAGATTTTATTTCCCAAAATACCCTTTCGGACAAAGGGTCAGTTTAGCCATGTTTCTTGCATTCAAGAGAATAAAAGGTTTTAAGACTTAAGAAAACACAAAAAGTTTAAGATTAAGCATTCAAATAAAAAGTTTCAATTCTCCTGAAACAAAGAAAAGACAAAAATATATAGGATTAAGGATTAAAAGCAACTTTTATTTAAGACCCATATTAGATCTTGATTAGATTAGAGGTATCGTCGCTTGACGGGCGTTTGGGGGTGTTAATCCTTCCCCAAACGTAATCGACTCCCGGACTTAGATTCAGGTAACAAGACTAGACCTATAGGTTTAGTGGGTCCCTCGCTAGGCCTTGGACCTCATTAAGCTAACTAGGTCAATCAGGTGACTAATCACACCCTAAAATTGATTAGTGGCGACTCCCTTCCTCAAGTCGTTAGCGGCAGGGTTCGGACCCCGGACCCGCACGTTGCGACAGAGTAGATTCTGGATTCCTCCCCCTTCTTTTTCGAGGAACTGTATCTTTTGATCCCATCGGTCTACCACGCTTCAGGCGTGGGCCACTTTGATCCATTTCAGTTGGTTCAACGGGAACATCTATCCTCGCTGGAACATTCACAGCTGTGATATGAGACTTTGTGACCCTAACAGTATCATTAAATGGATCAGGCATTCTATTTGCAATAGCTTGTAGATGGATCAAGCGTCGCACTTCATTTTCACATTCAAGTGTTCGTGGGTCTAAATGAGACAAACTTTTCTCATTCCATGAGAAAATCTCAGCCTTTTTACGCTTATCATCTGTGGAAGATTGTGGTGTTCCAAGTGATGGGAATACAATCTCATCAAAGTGACAATCCGCGAATCTAGCGGTAAAAACATCACCCGTCAATGGTTCAAGGAACCTAATAATGGATGGTGAATCAAACCCAACGTAAATGCCTAACCGGCGTTGGGGGCCCATTTTAGTCCTTTGCGGTGGTGCTACAGGCACCTGCACTGCACTGCACTGCACAACCAAAAGTGCGAAGATGTGAAATATCTGGCTCATGGCCCAAGACTAATTGAAGGGGGTAATATTGATGAGAAGTAGTGGGGCACAATCTTATTAATGCCGCAACATGCAAAACAGCATGGCCCCATGCCAAGGAAGGGAGCTTTGTTCTCATCAACAAAGTCCTAGCAATTATTTGGATGCGTTTTATTAAGGATTCCGCCAATCCATTTTGTGTATGAACGTGAGGGACAGGATGTTCAACTTCGATTCCAAGTGAAGCACAATATTCATCGAAGCTTTTTTGTGTGAATTCACCTGCATTGTCCATTCTTATGCTCTTGATTTGATAATCAGGGAAATGTGCCCGGAGCTTAATAATCTGTGCAAGCAATTGTGCAAATGCGACGTTGCGTGTACACAACAGGCAAACATGGGACCATCTACAGGATGCGTCCACCAATACCAGTAAATATCGAAATGGTCCAGTTGCAGGATGTATTGGCCCGCATATATCTCCTTGAATTCTCTGCAAGAATGATAAGGATTCATAATCAACCTTTGTAATAGAAGGTTGAATGATGAGCTTTCCTTGTGAACAAGATTCACAAATATAATCCTTGGACAACAAGACTTTCGAGTCTTTTAAAGGATGTCCTGTAGTATTCTTGATAATCCTACGCATCATCGTAGCACCTGGATGACCAAGGCGATCATGCCAAAGTCCGAACACATCAGGGTTCACTAATTTCCAGGGTATTGTTGCGTATGATTCAATAACACGTATAGTGAATAAGTACAATCTCGTATTAGAAGCTTCCAGCTTTTCATGGATGGTCTTCTGACCCATCTTATTAGATGTAATGCAGAGATAATCTTTATTCAGTTCAGCAGCTGTTTCAAGATGGTACCGATTACGGCGTACATCCTTATAGCTAAGCAGATTTCTTTTTGATCTACTACTTAACAATGCATCTTCAAGATGCAAAACAGTGCCGTTTGGCAAAATAATTGTGGCATTTCCATAGCCATCTATAATGTTAGCAGGACCAGAAATGGTATTGACATTTGCCTTACGCAATGTCACACTTGAGAAAAAAATCTTTGCTACGTAAAATTGTATGAGTCGTAGCACTATCAAGTAAGCATACATCTTCATTTTTCTCAATATTTCCCATTTGCACTTATGTTGACAACTTCAGGTGTCAAATGTCACAAAATATTTATACACTGGGAAAATAATCTCAAAATTATATACGACAACTTCTGGTGTCAATGATGATTGAAAGTTGCCTTTAAGGAATTAAATCAAAATCATCTTATACAACAAAAAGTATATTAATAGTGAGCATAAATGAGTAAATTAAATGTCTATAAATAAGAGTTTTAGAACTTACTCTTCCTTTACCTTTCTTCGGTCTAGAATTGACTAAATCTTAAACTTGCTTCTTTTTAGAGCAGTTCGTGCTGATAACGTGTTATAAAATTGGAACTAATAGAAGCAAAGAAAAAGGAGAAATATTGTACGAGACAGAGAATTGAGAGAATGGGTAATATATATTGTATTTCACAATCTGATCATATCTTTCCATCGATTTCAAGCCTTTATATAGCTTTAGATTTAACAAGACTCAAGGCATAATTAATACTATCAATTAAAGTTATTAATTGAGATAAAACATCAAGTTAAGTTAAATACACTTTGTGTTTATTTCATCCATTTTCATAACAGTAAGCTAATTATAATTGCTGTAATTTGACCAAGCTTCAAATAAGTTAATGGAAAGGTTTTTTTTTTAAGTAATTTATATGAAGGAAGTTAATTGAAGGAAATCATTATTAATGATTGTTTACCATGCTTACAATGTAAATTTACTTTTATTAATTTAAATTCTATCTTTTAGTTGGGAAATTAATTTTGACCAAATTTTGTAACATATTAATTGTTTGAAAGAATTAGTTAGTCACTATATATGTAAATTAATAAACATTAATTACCGAAATTAAAGTTTTAGAAATCAAATTATACTACCATTTATAGAAAGTGAATAATTATTGATAGAATACTAGTCTAGTTAATTAATATGAAAATGAATTATAATTGCTTTAAATTTGACCAATATAAAAAGTTCTTTTTAAGCAACTTTATGCAGGAAATTAATTAAATTAAATCATCATTAATCATTTTTATTAGTAATTTTAAATGTTTCTAGAATATATAAAGTATTTGAATTATTTTTAAATTTTTAGATATTATTCAATTAACATATTTATTATTAATAATAATTTTATTTACATTGCTTTCCAAAAATGTATATATTAGCTTTTTTTAAATGGCATTTTATTAATTTAAATAATTTTTATTAGTGTTAGAGAAGTATAATACATTACATATAGAAAATTACTTTAAACAAATTAGTTAGGAACA
>AWWV01010554.1:0-51920 GCA_001974805.1 Corchorus capsularis | reverse complement strand
TTGTTCTTACTTTCAATTAAGTTTAAATTATAATTTTCGGTTTCAAAATGCTATTCAATTCTCTTTAACTTGGTATTATTTTGAAACTTTTTGTTATTGTAATTTATTTATATCTTAAGAAATCAATAATTAATTACATATAATTATTAAGAATTACTTTTGGGTTTTTATTATTATTAAAGTTGGCCATTAAAATGATTTCATTATTTGGGAGTTATAACAATTATAATGCTTTATTTGTTTAGAGGTTACAAATTACTCCCTCCGTTTCATATTGAATGACATTTCTATTTTGGAATGTTCCAAAATAATGTCCACTTTCCTAATATGGCAAATGCTTTTACAACCTTACCCTTCATTTAAACACTAACTTCTTATGGAACCCACCACTTCATACAACTTTTTAAGGATATAATTGTAAAATACCTACTAAAATACAATTTTTTCTTAAATTCCGTGCCATTTACAAAATGGTCATTCAATTTGGAACGGAGGGAGTAACAATATCGGTAGGTTACAAACATTGTAACCCACATTGGAGGCTATATATAGGCTGGCCAAGCAAGTTTTTCAACTTACTCTCATTTTGTGCAATAAGTGTTTTCACTCATTGCTTTCGAATTTTGAAATTAATATGTAGTTTATCTCATTTTGTGTAATTATTAGGTAGTAAAAGTTAGAAATTGAAGATAAATAGATCTTCATCCCAATTTTATTTTCTAATTAGAGGTTAAAAAATCTCTTCAAAACTTTACATGGAATTCTTTATCATATTATTATATTACAACAATGTGGTAAGTAAATGTTTCTTTGCTTTTCTTTCACTCATCCCCCCTGCCCCCCCCCCCCCCCCTCCAATTTTTTTCTTTCATGGGTAGTTTAATTGTTTTTATTTTATTTAATATAGGAAAGAAATTCAACCATCTCAACTTTTTAAGGAGCAATCACTATTGATCTTTTACTTCACCGGTGATTTGTATTCTTAGATTACTTGATTTAGTATAGACATATATAGATTGCTTGATTTTTTTTATTATTGTAACTTCAATGAGATATTTTTTTAATTTATTTGAGTCACTTTGGAATTTGATTAGAAAAATATTGTGAAGTTTAGATAGGACTACTCTCTATTTTATAGCTAGATAATTTGATGTGAATGGATTAGAATAATGATATAGTTTTATGTTTCTTGGTTTTAGATAAAAATCTATATATATGGGTATTTTTTAGAGTGCTTATGGACATTATTTATCGAGATTTAATGCTATATTCTCATGAAACAAGTTGGCATAAATAAGATTAGCAAAACAAAATTTTTGAACCTGATCAATTATAATTATATCATTTGGAGTATGAACAAACTACATATTTATTGTAACTTTTTATGTATTTTATTGTGATTTATTTGTGCGTAGACGACATTGAAGTTTTTTGTCACATTTTCCAAGACAAGCTCTAACAAGATGAAGATTTTGTTATATTTCAAGTTAATGGATATACTCTTCAAATCAACAGTCAAATCATTTATCAAAGATCTTCTTGAGGTGAAGTTTTGATTCAACTCAATACCCGAAGAAACAAGGGTGTAATGAGTGAAGGAAAATGCCGGTGAAGAGCTAGATGAGAGACCAAAAAAAAAAGTCTTTACCATTTTTTCTCTTCATATTTCCAAAATTTTGTCTAATTTTAAATTTGAATGCATTAACTGAAAATTGATAAATATTTATTATGACATTTTAATATATGTGTTAGTTTTTTTAACATTTTAATATATATATATATATATGTTAGTTTTTTTAACATATTTATAAGAAAGAAGTAAAATGTTCTTATTATAAAAAAAAAGTAAAATGTTCTTATATTGAATTAGTACCATTTTTGAACAAAATGAATTTGAATAGACGCAATAAAATTTAAAGTTTAACTACGAAAGAAGCATGTGAAATTAGGAGTTAATTTCTTCAATTTTGGTTTTAGGGTGTTCATATCACTTAGTTTTATAAAATAATTAATTTCTCAAATTTTTATATTTCAAGAATTTTTATTTCTTTAGTTTTTTTTTCTCTCAAATCTACATCTTTTAAAATAGTAGTCAATTGGTTACTTGAGAAAAATTATAAATACAACTCTAAACATTATCAAAATTTTTATATCCTATAAATGAGTTAATGTTTTTATATAATGAGATATTGTATCGGGTTATTGTTTTTACTCATTTATTTTTCTTTCTTTAACTTCCAAAAGAAACGTTACTAATTATTCTAAACTATGTTAAAATTTTAATATTTGTGTAAAAACGTTTTTGTATAATTATGATAAAAAAGTTTTCATGTAACCATAAACATCCAATAAATTTGTATACGTTATTAGAACTTTGTTTTTGAAGAATGTTATTAGAACTTAATTGTATGGTAAATGTTGAATTTGATGCGTTTTGTTTCCCTCATTATTTTCTTACCTTACTTCATTTTCTTATACATGTAAAAGTCCTTTTAACAATTAGTTTACTCAAGGTTTAGGCTAGTCATAACCTTCCTAGCAAAAATCATTTTGTATAGAATTATGAACAAGGAAGTCACAAAATTCAAGAGCCTCAAAATTCATGATTTCTTTGAAATTTCAATTGATCAAGTACATTGATATCACTATTGGCTCAAACCAGAAGACTGATACATGAGGATGGTTGAGAAATGATACTTAAATATTGATAATTTTTCATTTCATTTTTTAACAAAATTTAACATTTTAGAAAATCTTTGGATACAATTATTTAAGGATTATATTAGTTAAATGGAATGTTTCTTTATCAAGAAAATTAATGAGTTAGTCCTCCAAAATCCTTATAAATCCACCTTTTTGGGTAATCCAATTTGGAGTACCTGTAAAGTATTTATTTATAAAATGCTACATGTTACCTCCATTATGTTCCCTTTTACATTTTAAACTATCCAAACAAGAATTGATCGTTCATTTCCTTTCCTTCAAGGAACCCTCATTTTCCATTATTTCTTTTCCTTTACTAATCCTCCAAAAAATTTATCCAAACACACTATAATAAGTTTTATAAAGTAGTTCATTTCTCAAATTTTATATTTCAAGATTTTTAATTTCTTAAGTTTTTCCTCTCAAATCTGAGTACATCTTTTAGAATAATATAGTCAATTGATAACTTGAACAAAATTATAAATATAAAACTCAATATTATCAAAATTATTATATACCCTATTAAATAACTAACTCATGCAAACACAATATATATTAACACGGTATATATAAAAATCGTTAAACACAATACATTATTGGAACGCGATGTAAGGATCTTAGAAAACCGATTATTAGTAACACGATATATAAAAGTTAACTACTCACACGATTAATGAGTTAATGTTCACAATAAACAAGATTTAAATACTGAATGGTTACAACAATTTAACCATAAATACACAACAAAGTTGATTCATTGTGCAATTCTTTAATATGATGGGCATTTACGTCAGAGCCTATATATATATATATAATATATATATATATATATATATATACCTGTCAATTCGTGTTTCGTATCGTATAAACGTGCATAATTTAGGAGTATATGGCCAAACACGAACACGACACGAATAACTAATCGTGTCACGGTATCAAAAACATTTACAAGAACTGTCTATTAGTCGTGTACACGACACGACTAAACATGATTTTTTAGTCCTGTAACCAAAACACAACACGAATCAACGAACACGATTTAAACGTTTTAATAGTTAACACGAATAACATCCAAATTCAACATCCAAATTTAAAACATCCAAATTTAACATCCAAATTCAATAACATCCAGTAGAACATAGTTGATAAAACATCCAAATTCAATAACAAAACGTCTAAATTCAAATTGACTGAGTTGACTCCTTGAGCTTGGCAGCAGCTTGCACCACACCTCAGCACCTCACATTCACTCAATTGCTACAATAATCAACACCAACAATTCAGTCTATTCTAATTTCTAATTCAAGAACAAGAAGTATAAAACTAAAGCTTGCAAAGTAATTTGATTTAACCTTTTCAATCCTCAGCAAGAGAACATTGGACTGATGCAACTTCTTCTTTGCTGATACTCAACTTCATAATATCTTCTGTCAACTCCTTTAGCTCTTCCACATCATTAGATTCTACATATTTTTTATGACAGTAAGATAAATATAAAAGTAAAACAATACAATTAAAATAAAAGATACAAGAAAACTGTAAATAAATATTAGTCTCTTGTCCAAATAGCCAATCCTTGCTACAGATAAGTGCCTCCACAACCTCTGCTTTTAATGAACTACGACATTGGTCAAGAACCCTACCACCAACACTAAACGCAGATTCGGATGCCACCGTGGATACAAGAATGTTCAAAATATCTCGAGCCATGGCAGCAAGGCATGGAAACCTAAACTGATTTGCCTTCCAAAACTCCAACACATCCAAATCTTGCTTCATACTCACATGTTTTTCTTCCAAATACAAGTCCAGTTGTGACTTCTCCATCATAGCTCCAAACTTGGCACTCTCAAAATTTTGATAGTTCTAATAAACAAAAAAATAAAACAGCAAACAATTCAGTTTCTAAAAAGAAACAGCAAACAGCAAACAATTCAGTTTATAAACTTTATCAAAACAAACAACTTTATACCAAGAATTATTTAACTATATTACCTTCAAGAATTTCATTCTGTCAGTTTCCAAGCGCGAAGATCTTGCACTTAAAGGTTGCTCAAATTGAGTTTCACTAGCAGAAGAAGAACAAGCATTTGATTTGGAGGTACTAGTAGAAGCATTTGCAGCAACATACTCACTAAAGAGACCATACAAAGTAGCTGAAATCTTGTTGAACTGTTGAGAATTTCCCCATACAATGTTTGGTAACTATACTCCACAAATTGAAGCTTGTAACGAGGATCTAATGTCATAGCTATAGCTAGAATTAAGCTAAAGTCAGACCAATATTTTTCAAACTTAGCATACATCCTAGTAGCCATGCTTTTCATATACTCATCTTCTCCATTCTTGTGCTCTTCTAAAGACAAACGTGCCATGAAAATTGAGGGAAAATACAAATTGGCAGTTGGGTAATTTGTTCCAAAAAATGTGCAAGTGATTTCATAAAAATCAGCCAAGAATGCATGAAGCCTCTCAATTTTTTCCCAGTCATCTTTACTTGGACAAGTCTTAAAATTGCTATCACTAATTTCGAGGTGAGCAAAGGCTTTTCGAAAGTAAATTGCACTCTCAAGCATAAGATAGGTGGAGTTCCACCTAGTCTGAACATCTTGTCTTAAGCCCCTCTTACTATCCAAACTAACTAACTTCACACACTCAATGAACTTTTGTTTCCTCACTTGAGAACCTTTCACACACTTGATACCTTCCCTCACTTTATAAACAGCCTCATCAATTTCTTTTAGACCATCTTGCACAATCAAGTTAAGGATATGAGCACAACATCTAAGATGGAAAAATAAGCCTTGTCCTACAAGCACATTTCTAGCAACCAATTGTTGTTTCAAGATCTCCACAAAAGCATCATTAGAAGTGGCATTATCTAAACTAATACTCCCTCTGTTCCTATTCATATGTCATCACTTTGGTTAAACAATTTCAACTTTGACCATTATTTTAATGAAAAATATGTAGAACTAAAATTTCAAAAAATATACTTTGAAAAGCATGTGTTCCAAAGTTTATGAGTATTATTTTAAAATTTTATTTTGGTTTATATATTTTATTTAAAAGATGGTCAAAGTTGAAATTGTTTGACCAAAATGATGACATATAAAATAGGAACAGAGGGAGTAGTAAACAGTTTACTATCAACTTCCCAATCATGCATCAGGCCATACACTTTTTCACTCAAAGCTACACCAGTATGAGGAGGTGGCATACATGTAAAATTCAAGATCCTTTTCTGTAATTTCCAGTTTTTGTCAATAAAATGTGCAGTAAGACAAAGGTAGCCATTAGTAGTGACAGAAGTCCAAAGGTCAGATGTCAAACTAATTCTACCAGATGTTTCCTTAAGAAGTGTTTTTATCCTAGTTCTTTCTCTTGTATGAATCTTCATGATATCAGATTTAGCAGTATTTCTAGATATCAAATTCACCCCATGTCAATATGCAAATACAGCCCTAATGCATTTATATTCAACAAAAGATAAAGGCAGATTATGCATGATCATTCCAATTACCAACAATTCCCTTAACTTTTCAGGGTCAAACTTAGAAGACGTCACTTGCATACCTCCTTTATTATTAGAGGACATAATCAACTGTTTAACATCCTTAGTATCTCTCCTAAGGCATGTATCACAATGGCGTAAGAGATTACATGTTCCATACTTACTGTCATAGTTCAACACAATACTACAATATTTGCACTTCACTTGATCTTTTCCATCTGCTGTTTTGCCCAAATCTTGAAAGACATCCCACACCTTGGAAGTTTTCTTCCTCTTCTTGCGACTTACTTTCTGCTTAGCTTCAAAATTTGGAATCTCCTCTACGCAATCATCATCCTGCTCCACAGTAATTGGAGTTGTTGATTCAAGCGTCACATTGATGTTGTCCGATTCCATTATGCTACTGCATAAAAAACATGAATAAAATTTGAATTAGGGATTGAAATTGAAAGCAAAGTCAAAAGGAAGGGAACATTATCAGTTTGATTAAGCTCTAAAATTGAATCTGAGAAAATCCCAATTAATAATTTACTAAGGGAGGATCCAAAAATAAAGAATTCAATAACAGTACCATTGTTAGCTTAAACAGGTTTTTACTTTATAAAATTCAGAGAAAATTACAAAAATTATTTTCTTTCATATGGATTTCAGGATTGAGTACTATATATATACCTGGCTGGTTGAAGCCGCAAAAATCTTTCCCTCAAACCTTATAGCAATTTACTTGAGTTCAATTAAACCTCTTTGCCCAGAAACTCGAATATTTTTCTCCAATTTATGAATTCTGCATATGTAAAGCATTGAAACACAAAGAGGTCAATATAACAGCCACCTTTTTTTTTCAATTAGAAAACTTCATTACATTATGATGATGATCGATGACAATTATGCCAAAAGAAGTTGGAATCAATTGCTTCTAACATAAAATTAAAACATATATTGGTTTATAAGGGAAGGAGAGGCGACCTAATCTCTCGATCAATATCAAGCCGTATTTAAAAAAAAATTATGAAAGACATTAATCCATGGCAAATTATCCCCCGCAACTGGAAAAAGAAAATCTTTTGTTTTTTCCTTGGCCTTTGGGGATGAAGTAGATATAAAGAGAAAAGTGTAGCCAGAAAGAAAAAATAGAGCTATAAAGAGAAAATTGACTACTTTTTAAAGGAGACAAATAAAACCCAGACAAAGATAAAGTAGAAGAGCCAAGAGAAAGAGATATATACAATTCATTACTGTGGTACTATATATATCTATCTATTGCTATAGATATACCGAATAAGATTAAAGAGGAGAGACCAGACAAAGATGATAAATCGATTTTAAAATAAACACATACGTTTTTAAGAACAGATCGAAGGGATTCAAGGGTTTGAAAAGGAGGAAAAGGGTTTGAGGATTTACGATTAAAATTGAAATTGGAATTTAGGGTTTGAAAAGGGGGGAAAACGAGAAGAAGAGAAGAACAAGAGAGAAAGAGGAGGCTGAATAGAAAAAATAAGGGTTGAGTTGAGTTGATAGTTAGGGTTAGCCGGTTAGGTATATATATATTAGCTTAGAATTACCAAAAATATCCCTAAAAATTTATGAAATTACAGAATATAAGTGATTTCCCTATTATTTTTCAAAAGGTCAAAATGGTATTTTACTTTAAACAAACTAAACGTGTTATCGTTTTAGCAGTTAACGTGTTGACACAGATAACACGACTAACTAAACGTGTTATCCGTGTCACACGTCGTTTTAGCCGTGTTTTATACGATTATGACACGAAACACGTTAAGGCCAAACACAAACACGGTAAAACCCGTATCGTGTCAGAAATTGTCAGGTCTATATAATATATATATATATATATATATTGTGTATATATATATATATATATATATATATATATATTATCCCGCATGATGCGCGGGTCGTGTAAGTAATATTCGGGTACTGAATGTTAAAGATATCGTTTTAATTATATATGCCTTTACAATATTTGTAATTATAGAATTAATTAATTCCATCAATTTCTTAATTTTAATTACAATTTTTTAATTTGTCCGATATAAAATATTTATTCATGTTTACCTTTATCTGGTAGTCAAGTTCGGCCAAAATGAGGCAAGCATAGTAACTAATACTAAATATTTATTCAATTTATTTCCTTTATTCATAACTCTGACAACTTTTTGGACATTGAAGATGCCTAAGGAACAAATTTAAATACTTAAATATAATGTTTAGAAATTTTGCCGAGTTCAAGACCAACTGAACAATTAATACACGTCACTTCATCCTCTAGAATTCCTGGTTTGATCTGGGTAAGTCGATCCCAATGTTGTTTGCCTCACTTCATACACGGTGGGGATATATGATCTCGGAATGGCATGTGTGGATCCAACGTGACTGCTCGTGTTAATTCTCTAATTTTACGAATGTATTTCTTGGAAATCGTGCTGAACAATTGCTTCAAATAGATGATCCCTTGATGGTCTAAGAAATCGATGAGGCAGAGTCCCAATGCATATTGATAGCATTTGTCGCCATTCTCATAACCCTTTTGAAGTGATTGAATTCCTTTGGCAGCTCGTCCTTCAAAGCAGTAATCTTGTAGTCCGAGTATAAATAATGCTACCGGATGTTCCCTTTCTCTGAAGAAACGAAGAATAGCTTTCCTTTTTTCGGTCATTTCATCAACTCTGCCATAATACTCGTCCAACGAAACTGTTGAGATAATGTTTGTTTCGTGATCCATTCTCATGAAAGTCTTTGAGCTGAGAAACAATATCTAACCAGTTAGTACAGAAGATTTTCTTGACATTAAAACTTAGAAAGAAATACAATATGAAATTTATGTTTGACAAACCTCAAGTTGAGTCGGATGAAATCTTCAGCTGAATTTCGCGCAACCTTCTCAAAGATAAGTTGTTGGGCCTCAATTGAGAGATTTTGAAGATTTCCAACACTTGACATGGTTATATGTGATCTGGAAAAATTTAGTGTTTGGTTTTTGGTGTGTAGGATAATAGGTAAAGGAATAGGGAATAATAGGATTGGAAGGTTGTAGTAGGTTTTTTAGATTATATTATAGGAGTAGAGAAGCTCAAAGGATTAGAGCAGCCGAAGAATTGAATTTATAGTTGAGAATTCGACCACGTTATATATATACTTTGAAAGGATCTGCCTTTTTGAATTTTAAACCAAATTTTGTAACTGTACTTGGAATTGATTAAATTATTAAAACTGTAGACGTTAGAGAAAAGGAGGTTATTAATTATTGAGGCCTCCTCCTTCTAACAAGTGGCATATGTTTCTTGACGACATGTCTCTTGAAAATTAACTCCCTAATAATCTGATTAATTCAAAAATTAAGGAAACTAGGATTATGATTTGATTTGATTTGATTATATGAATCCAAAATTAACTCCCTAATGAACTTATCAATTCAAAAATTAAGGAAATTAGGGTTAGAGATTTTGGTATTCAATTGATTTGATTTGAATGTTTTTAAATCAAATTCAAATAGCATAATAATTAATGATATTCTCACATCAATTTACTCATTTTAATTAGTATCAATTTCATTTTATAATTCTTAATTAAATTGATTTTACATGAATTTTACCTTAAATAATTATCACATTGCCTATATAAACCCCAATAGTTCTTTTGGCATTTGGAACCATTGTTCAAGTTTCTTTCTTTTCTCATTTTCCATTATTTTTTCTCCTTTGCTACCTTTTATGATAGCAAATTTTATAATGCTCAAATTTTATATTACTAAGTATTCTTTATCTATATAAAGACTATTGCTACACACCCTAACACCATATATTTTATCTAATAAGCCTTGAATTTTGTACCAACTAACCGTTAAAGAGTTCTAACAAAAGAGTGGCAACTATTTATCCAAAAAGACTTGTTCCAAAACGACTTCTAATTTTTCACGAGCTTGGGTTTACAAACTTGTTCCCTTTAACCTATAGCCCCTTTTAAACCCACCCACATGTACATCTTGGCCATTATTCACACACTAGCATTGATCTTATATCCAGTCATTGTCGGCCTTCTTGTGAATCATCATCCTTCTCAATTGTCGTCAAGATAAGTATTGCCCCCATTCCCAAGAAGAGAAACTTGCCAAATCCGCAAACTTTCAACCAATTAGTTTATACAATGTAGCTTACAAGATATCCTCAAGATTTCTCATTAACAGAATGAAGAATGTGATCTCACCATTCCAATCCATCTTTGCAAAAGGGAGAACCATTAGTGACAACATCATTTTGGGAGGAGAGTTAATTGAAATTGTGAATAGAATAGAGGATTTCTAGGGCACTAAAACTTGATATGAATAAAGCTTACGATCGACTCAACTAGAAATTCATCAAAGGAGTGATGGAGAATATGTGCTTCTCTCAACACACTAGGTCAAATTAATTCAAGAATGTGTAAACACAGTTTCATACCAAGTGATCATCAATGGAGGTATCATTGTGCCTTTCTACCCCAAGGCAAGACTTAACCCCATCTCCCCGTACCTTTTCATACTTTGCCAAAATGTGCTTTCTCTCATGCTGCTAAAAGAAGAAGAACATGGGACAATCAAGGGAATCAAGATATGTAAGAATGGGTAACATGTAAAACATCTGATGTTTGGAGATGACAGTTTCTTCTTCTTCAAGGCTAATGTCCACTCATGTAGAAAGGTAAGGAATATCTTCAAGAAGTTATGTTGTCTATCGGGCAGAGAATCAACTACAACAATTCTGAGCTATTGTTAAGTCCAAACTGCCCCCCTCAATAGAAGAGATGGTTTAAAGGATTTCTGAATGTTAATCTTGAAGGTTAATTCAGGAAATCTCAGGAACATGAAAGCTTTTGTTCCATCCTCTCGTTGACAAACTGAATAACAGAGATGGAAGGCCAACTTCTATCTCAAGGGGGCAGGCTAACTCTTATTAAATCCACATTAGCAAATCTCCCAATCTACCAAATGGCTTGCTTCAAGGCTCCAGTGAGTGCTTGTGAGAAAATTGATAAAGCTACAAGAAAATTTTGGTGGGGGCATAAAGGAGACGAAATGAAGCTACATATGCGCAATTAGAACAACCTGTGTAAACAGAAAGGGGTTGGAGGATTGGGAATTAGAAAAGCGAGGAACATGAATGATGCAATGCTAGAAAAACAGGCATGGAGAGCAATGACTGAACCTCAGGCTCTTATCATCTCCCAACTAAAAGCCGAGTATTGTAAAGGAAGAGTATTGAAACTATTAAAGCAAAACTAGGGGACTCTTGGATGTGGTCAAGCATATTAAAAAAAATAGATGTTTGCCTCAAGTGGAGAAACATCCAAACACGGTGGGGGGATAGGCTGCGTATCTCGAATGGAAGGTTGACAATTGGAAAAGGAATAAGAAAATACACTAGAGAAAGGGGTACCAATGAAGCATACAGTGTCCGAGAAACAATCACTGAAGTAACTGGATATCGAACATACTGTTGGAATCGGGGGAGGCAGAAATACTCGATGATACGACTATTTTCATCTATGGCAGGGAAGACAAAATGGTTTAGAAAGATGATTCGAGAGGACTGTTTTCAGTCAAGGCTGCTTATAGAACGATCATTGCAGAAGAATATGGGGAAGAACTTGACTTCACGAGGAGAAACGAACGGAAGGCTTTATGGAAACTTAAGCTCCCACATAAGATTGTGGTATTCTTATGGAAACTCTGCAATAACTCTTGCCCATTAAAACAGAGCTTCTCAAGAGAAATATAGGCAGGGGCTAAGATTGCATTTTTTGTAAAAGGGAGCAGGAAACTTTGGAGCACCTCTTCTAGACCTACAAAACTCGGTAAGAGCAATTTGGTTTGGATCAAAACTCGGTCTAAGAACTACAAAATTTGGAAACATCAACATCAAGGATTGGATTTTCCAGTGGCTTGGAAAACAAGTAATGAGCAAGGAGGAAAACTTATGGTTCTGGACTACTTTTGCTTGCACCCTCTGGTCAATCTGGCTTCACAGAAATGAATGTATCTAGAGGAACATTAAACAAAATCACATATGCCTTAAAGGAAGATCTTGTCCTTTACAAATAACGGAAGGAAAGACATAATTGCAGAATTAGAGTGAATCTTCCACTTCATGATTGATTACCAACATTACCTGAACAAGGTCGGTATCTATTGCGAAGAGTCTTAAGGCAGCCAATGCTACCTTGGCCAGACTACTTCTACGGACAATCATATACATTACCAATTGAGTTTTTCTAAACAGAGCTTGGATACTTCATTTTATCGGTCCAATTAAACCAGCCATAAATCATTCTAATTGAAAATATTAATCTGGATTAAAAAAATATAAAATGGATCGCTAATTGCACTTCATTAGACTTCACGCTACAAATTTTTGACGCAACACTGGGCTAAGATTGTTTGGTGTAGAAATCAAGATGGGAGATGTGCGAGTGCGAGCCTACTTGAGGAGCGAATCAATGTAAACTGGAGGGCGGAGGCTTCAACCAATCACGATAGATGTCATCATATTGCGGACCCAAGTTAACCTACTTGGGCATCCTTTTCTTGGCCTTAGGCTCACTAACATCTCTTTCTCTTCTAATATTTGTCCCAGTACCGAAAATCTTGCCCACCTTCTGAATCTGTCATTATTTCTTGGCCCACAAATACAGGCAGATCCTTAGCCTGCCTTAGCCAGATCCATTCGATCTAGTCCTAGAATAATAAACAAACTACAGTATTTGTGGTACTTGACAACGGAATACATGATGATTGAGAGATTAGACAACATTCTTCTCAAAAGTCCAGGCACTCAACCAGTTTCTCTGCATTCTCATGCAAAAATTAGATCTTCCCGTATATGCGTATAGAGAAGAGAGACCAAAAAAAAGTTTTTAATTATCTCATCCAGAAACTTCAAACAAAATATGTAAACTGGCCCATGTTTCCTGATTTTGAGGTTTACAGGAAAAAATAAAATTACAGATTGTTCTGTAGTCTACCACTGATGTATGGACTGGTGGTGAAGCTATGAAGCTCTCTTAGGGGGAGACATGTTAGTGATGAGGCGGCTCGTGTAGCCAATGATAAGTACATGAAACGCCAGTCCTGAAATCAGTATTTAACATTAGTTATCAGTGTTCCGAATCTCACGGAAGATTATAATTACCCAAAGAATCAGAACTTACCCAACAAAGCAAGGGGTGCCTCAGGAAGTTCCAACACCAATTCCCAGTAACTCAGTGTTTTGGCAGTCTGTTAGCAAAGCAAATACATGAACAACGAGGAGATCATTACAGGAATTCGTCACTTTAGAAATTAGAGCTCTAAACTCTCTTTTCTACCACTAAAACTATCTATAGATGGATTCAACCCCATTGTTTTCTTTCTTCCTTATTGTTCTTTACTTTTCCTTTTCGATTGAATATTCTGGAGATAAAGAATGATTTGATAGTCCATGCTAATGAAATAATGTACTCCAAAATTCACTTTTATTTAATTATTTTTTAAATGTGAATAAATAAGTAACATTTTACAAAATTCAAAGGAAGTAAACTCCTTACTCTAAAAGTTGAATATTTCCTGATGGCGCAATATATCAAGAACAAGACAGCAATAGATGAAGTGGCCATGAAAAATCTCAAAAAATTCACTCGGCTACGCTTCCGGCCTTGAAAAAAAAACAGAAAACATATAGCATTAAACAAATGCCAACATCAGAAAGAATTATAGAGAAATATAGGAGTCAGTTATACCTAATTCTCCTATCATCAAAGAAATAAGACCACAAGTGGTAGCTCCAATTCCAAGCCCATTGGAAGTCAAATCCTCCGACTTTGACAGAAAAACTAGCGAAAACAGTCCTATCAAAAGTACAATAGCCTGAAAAATAGAAAATAATGACGGTAAACAAAAGCATTGGCCTATAACACTTAAGTCAAGCCCCAGTGGACAAAAGCATATATTAGATCTTATAGGAAATGAGAGAGTAGCATACCTGAAGTAAGAAAAATGAACGCAGAGTAGACTTTGTACGAGCTACTTTTTGATATCCTGAAAGTTAACATCAATTAAGGTAAAAAATTTGGACAAACAATGAAAATGTGCATTCAATAGTTTCAAAGTGGGAGCAAGAAAAGACAAATATTTAATTGATAAGATAGTAGATGAGCTAATATCAAAAGTAAAAATATAAGACAGAATAAAATGAGGTAGGAGCTTACGAGAATCAACAACCATTCTATAGGAGAAATCTGAGCCATCTGTGCCAGAAGGCCTCCCAGATGTAGACACTCTCTGATGCATCTTTGCTACTTTGGTTTCTTTGAGTTCTATTTAAGAATTAAGTCATTTTTGAACAATTAGGTCATTTCTTCATGTCAAAAAAAAAAGGAACAATTAGGTCATTTCTTTTAAAGAATTTGAATTCATAGATAAATTAAAATTGATCCCATTAAAAAAAAAATAGAGCAACTAGATTTTACTTTTATAAAAGAATGAAACATCACCAAGAGCTTTAACTTGTACAGTAATATTGATTAGAAAGGAAGCTACAAACACAAATAAAACAAAAACCTAACATAAACCTCTGTACAGTATTCCTCATTCAAATCCAATCAATTTTCAGATTGCAATCGTTGTCCACAGTAAAGGAGGAAGGAGGGGAACTTAAAGAATAGAAGACATCAGTATTATTCAAATCCAATCGAATTCATGTTCATGGCCACAATGACTAAATTTCCTGCTTGCTACGGCCATAAAACAGAATTAAGTTTGGAATAATTTAACATATAATAATATATGCACCATATGAGGGAAACAAGAAGGAAACTCGGACAAGCTTTGAAGGGACTTAAAACTTATTTCCGAGAAGGTCAACAATGGCATTAAGATGGTCTAAAAGACATGGTCATGAACACAAAAGGTTAAACAATGTAAGATCAATTCATGTCATGCAATCCAATTCCGATTCCGATTACTTTTGAAACCCCCTAATTCTCAGTATAAATTGATCTAATTCTCCGAACGTAATACCAAAAAAGAAAAAACAACCCATTTGATCAAAATGGTTCCAAGGCTGAGAACTAGTAAAATTGCAAAGATTGAAATTGAAATGACTCGAGAGGGTGATAAATAAAGATACTTACAGATATTGCTTGTGAAATCTGATAGCTTTTCTTCAACCTTGTCAACCTGCAATTGATTGTGAACAATTGAACTTCAATTTCTCAAATGATTAACGAAATCGATTTAATACACATTTAGTAAATCTAAATTAGAAGTTTGGATGAGTGTGAGAGAGAAAGGAATAAACAAACATAAGAGGAAATGAAAAGAAGGAGAGAAGACAACGAATCCTGATAAATAAATAAGGAAATCTTAAAGCAATAGCAACAAGCTGGTACTAAATTCATAATATGTTTGAAAAGAGAAGAGAGAAAGAAGGGCCATTTTGACCTTTTACAGTGGAATCGGAATGGCGCTGCTAAGGAATGAAAAAGGACTTATAGAAGATCTTGCGCCGCCGGGAATAAAAATGTTTAGGCTGCTCCGCTCCAAGACCCATCGACGGGTATAACCCGAATGGTTTGGGCCTCAATAAGGCCCAGCTCAAATTGTTATAGTAATAACGTTTTTTTTTTTCTTGGAACCTGTTTTTTCTATTAAAAAAGATAAGTTTAGCAATAGCCAGTAGACTTCAGTTCAGTTGGTTCAGCACTTATTCTCGTTAAATAATGTCTCAAATTCGAACAGTGTGAATGGAAAAAAAAAATTGTTTTTAAAACCGCAGAATTAGCCATAAACCGTTATTATGGATACTAATATTACTAACCTTTATTATTCTAATGATATTAAGTTTATCTTTTAAAAAGAAAGTATAAATAAAGGAAGCCTGGCCAAGAAAAGGATAGCAAAAGAAGGCCTTTGGATCCCTTCTGCATGTTCATTTCTTCTAATAAACCAAATTACTTTAGCTAATTAAATCCATCAAAGTACTACTTGTTTGTCGAATAGACTCCAAAAACAAGCAATATCTTCAAACGGAAGAAAAAAAAATCAATCTAAATATTTTCAGGTTTTGAGACTCAACTTCATCAAAGAACAGTCATACACCTTTTTGCTGGACATCTCAGACATGTTCTTTTAAATTGAATCTTTAAAATGTATTTACAAACAAAAGAAAAAGAAGGTTGCTCATGTGAATAGTTCCAATCTGCTTTGTAACAACATTTAAACATGTACATAGTATTTGGTATTTTACTT
Organism: Corchorus capsularis; assembly: GCA_001974805.1. NCBI lineage: Eukaryota > Viridiplantae > Streptophyta > Magnoliopsida > Malvales > Malvaceae > Corchorus > Corchorus capsularis. Next base: position 35,421 of record AWWV01010554.1, on the reverse strand, counting down.
TATACCAACATTTTTTTTTTGGTACATTAATTTAAACCAATCTTCAATATTTCTGCACAACTTGAATATGATTATCCATAGAGAATCACCCTGTAATCAGCTGATATGAAACCTGTCCGTCGACATCTGGTTATAAAATATTGCAGCTGTCTGGTTTACTGAGGAAGAAAACATCAATGACAAAGTTACTCAATGGAAAAATGCAACTCCATTTTTTGTTGGTGCAAAAACAAGATAGATACATACTCATTTATTGTGATTGTGGTTTCATAACTGCTCAAAATTTGCTCAAATTTTAGCCACATGTGACCTAACTCTTCTTTTGCGTTCTTTGGCCCGGAAAGATAAGCTTGAACGATAAACTGTAGACTCCTTTCCCTGTTTTCCCATCATTCAAAATAGGCCACAGCTTTTTGTAATGCAATGAAAAGGATCACAACTATACCTTAGAATAAAAAAGTTTGTAGTGACTTAACCTTACCTCCCTTTATATTCGGATAACCAAGCTAAATATGCCGCCCCAAAATATAATGACACGAATGGTTTGGTCAGATCTTTTTCATAATCGACGCGATAAGCCCTATTTCCCACCTCTCTTCACAAGGGAAATTGCAAGTTTTAGACAAATTTGATCATTTTGATTTTATACCAAAGAAATTCAGTTTCAGTTCTTATATTTTCACTTACGCGTAAAGCCAGAAAGCTGTAGAGTAGTCTATTCCCATAATTCCAGGTTGTCCTTCAATGCCATCTACATAGCGCATGCTAATAATCTCAGCCAGTGCACAAAGTACTATCTGTATAAAATTACATGTGTCAGAATAAAACTTTGACAAAAGCAAACAGAACAAAAATGGAACAGAGATACATATCTATCAGAAGCTAAGTGCCTTGAACATGAAACCTTTTGTTTGTAATATATTTACTCAAGAAAACTAAATTCATGAATATCATTCTCAAACTAGATAAGAGACTGCAACATGAAAAGATGTCAACTCTAGGCTATATTTCCAAAGGTATACAGATGCCAATTCCTTTTTGCTGTATAAGTCCATGTAATCTTTTCGAGACATCAAGAACATGTCTAGAATCCCAAATTGTAGTCGCCAAGTTTGAAGGAATCACTCATATTATTGGTATACATTAATTAGACTTGTATCGTGGTAATAGAATTCTAAAACTTCAAGCAAAATAATCATTCTAGGAAAAAAAAATTGCTAGCTGCCTGGCAACATTTGAATTTCTTATCCTGCAAACCTTCTTCATCTGAATTCATACTTACAGGTTTGATTCCCCTTGTGCTGAAGTACTTGGAAATAATGATTTCTGCAGCTGCCTGCATTAGGATATCCATGGCAAATTATTTGAAAAATGACACTTTAGCCTTGTTATGATAAACATGAAATGCAAAATTAAATAAAGACATTATTGGCCTTATTGAAGAAAGCAATATCTAGTTAATTACATGCATATAGACTTGTCAAGTTGTTACAAAACTAGCCTAATGGAATAACATAGTTGCCTCAATCATTTTCTGCCCTTTCCTTTCATTAATTTACTGTGAATTCATACCTTCAGTTCGATTCGAGAAAGATATGGTTTCTTCTCTTTATCATGGGAAAAGCGCACTTGTCCCCTTGTTTCTTTCGATCTTTTCCACTCCTTGGAGACTTCAGGATTATTCCACATCAATTCCATGTCTTCAGAAGAAACTCTAGAGTCCCAATATAGGTTAGCACCTGCACAGCTCCACCATAAAGGAAAACAGCCATGTCATTTAAGATAGCTATATAGTTATGCTGATACACTACAAATTGATTGAAGATAATGCTTCAAAGGGCATAGATCAATTAACCCTAGAATTTTTTTTCTTTTTGGATTATCCAGACATGCTATTCTTGTTACTTTAAAATTGACTGCACAGATAATATTTCATTGTTTTAGTTTTTCAAACTAAATTTTTACTTCAAGCAACGAACATAGTACAAGATCTAACTTTTTACTAAAAGATTAGCATATATATGATTAGATATGAACTAAATTAATGAAGCTTTTAATGCATTAGCACTAATATGTTAGCTGTTACTCAAGTAGATGAAAACAGAATTTTAGTTATGAGATAAATTGATACTATAAATAAATGGCATGGCATCACATAACCCAAAGTAAAGGAGAGAGGAACAACATGAGTATGGTACAGCTGCTGGAGTTGATGAAGCTGGAGCATGTGGTGCTTGAGTAGGTGTAGGACCGTCCGAATGTTTTCTGCACAGAAATAGCAAGCAGAAAATCAATTTTAATGCTAATATGCTAGTTCTATTACCTATCTTTTCACATTTTACTAGTAGAAATATGCTTCAATGATAGCATAGCTTCAATTAGGGCATTTGCTCTTCAGAAGCTAAAAACGGTATGCTCAGGATTTGAAGCAAAAGTGGAAATTCATATACCAAGCACACATATAACAATTTCAGTTTGATGCGAGAATGATAAAAGACTTGTTAAGACATCAACCTCACAGATAGATGATCAATGCCCAAAGAAGGACATGAAGGCTGATCTAGAATAGAGCATTATAATCTGAACTTGCCCGCAAAGTTCCAGTTCTCTTAAAAAAGGATGCTTAGCAATATTATTCTAGGTACAAATTTAAGTAAATCACTTGAGCAGTCCATCTACTAACGAAAATTTTCATGCTCAAATGAATAACTTTCATGGGGGAGAATAATATAACCTGGATGGAAAACTTTCTTTTACTGACAAATAGCGCTGCCAATATGGCAGGGTTGATTTATGGGTTGCTTTCTTTGTACCTCCCTTATATGCCCTCACGATATATTCTTCAGTTCTTTTTCTGCAAATTAAACAAAAAACCACATTATTATTACTATTTATTTTTTTCTTTTTGGCCAGAGAATACCACATTATTCAATGACCTGATAAAAAATTGAGATGGATATCCAACTTTTTACTGTTAACTCACATGTTATCAATGTTTGATAACCATTTAAGGTAGGCTGCTCCAAAATACACACTTACAAAAGGCCTGTATAGAATATCCGGATCCTCTTCTACTGGGTATAATGCTAAGTTACATTCCCTACAATAATTTTCAAACAACTTCATGAATCCAAAAGAAGAATAGCTTACAGTTATAAGCGCAATGCAAAAGAAGAACATAACATAAAATTATACCTGACCAACCACTCTGCTGTTTTTGGTGCAATTTGCATGATCCCTATTGTGGTCAGCTTGGTTTTCTTATCATATCGCATCGTAAGAGGCTGTCTATCACTTCCAAGTTCTGCAATAGCACAGATCATGTCCTGTATAACAGTAAAAGGAGCCAAATCTTTAAAACTGAAAATAGTAGTAACTTCTATTTTTCTACATAGTATCGTTGAGGATGGAAAACTTGGCTAGTAATATAATATATATTTATTCTATCATATGCAGACCAATTTTGTGCTAGGTGATTGAAGCAGGAGTGCCTAATCAGTTAAATGAACACATCCAATTAAGTAGAAGTTTCAATCTGCGAGTTATTATACTGCCATACCAGAGTAATTTTGTATAAATGTAGGAGAAAATGGTACCAAAAAAAAACTTTCAAGTGATCTTGGAAGATAAAAACAAGGCAATTGGCTACATAATCTGGTTAGAGATGACATACTGGATCTATCTGTGAATGAAAATGCCGTCGGGTAATGATTTCAGCCACAGCCTGAAAGAGCACCAAATATAGTAGAAGGCAGTTAGAAGGAAAACGTTTATACTGAAACATGACTATTTATTATTTCACCACTATTAACTATGAACTTGGCCTAGGAGTGGAAGAATTGGACAACAAGAAAAATGACTTAACTGAGCTTAAAAGCATCAAGAGATTAAATGTGATGGAGAATTTCAAATCATTTTTAACCATTCAAACTTGTCAAATATTCAAAAGCATCTTCCAATTGCCTCAAAAAGTTTAAAATAAAAATAAAAATGTAGTTGTAGAGAGTTGCCTACCCTCATCTCTGTTTGTGTCAAATAAGTCTGTCCATCAGGATCCCTGGATAGGTGAACTCTTTGGCCTTGAGTCTCCCCAGCAGCAATCCACTCTTTTTTCACTTCAGGCTGATTCCACATTTCTTCCATGTCCTTGGCATCAACACATTCATCCCAATATGTGAAACTAATTGCCATTGCCATCTTGGACTGCTCAATATTCTCCCTTATAGAATCTATCAACAACATTATATATCATTATGTAATTTGGCTATTATGAGATACCATGCAAGGAAAAAAGAAACTCTGTAAAATTGACTAAATCCCTTAAACCCATTATTGGACAAGTTAGTTTTAGCTACCAACCAGGAAATGATCAATGAAAATTTCATACAATAATAGTAGTTTTTATGGTCCAAAATCCTGTTCCTATCAAAAGAGAATATGCATGAAAATCAAAACCCTGAGAGAAAGCAAAAGAAAAACGGTGCATTTGGCATTACAAAAGCAATGGTATGACAACAACCATTGTGTCCAAAACTTCAAACTCTATAAGATTTAGAATGTAAGAAACACTACATGAATTATGGCCCCTTTATCCAATAAAATTACCAAAGAAATCAAAATTACTCCTTTCTTCTATACACTAATTTTCCTTATTCAAAGGACAAAACAAATTTTGATCATCTAACAAATTCTGATCCCTAAATAAACACAAACACAAAAATGCAGAATCATTGATATCAAACAATTCCAATTAATGAAACAAATAATGAAAAAGTAAGAAAAAAGAAACATACATTGATCAAATTCAAAGGCAGATGTGAAAATGCAGACACACGAAGGATATAAGAAACCGTGAATATTTATATAATATAAGTGAATTAATAAGGAAAAAACAGAGACAAGAGCAAGCAATTCCAGCTTAAATGTATATATTTGGCCAAAAAAAAAAGCTTAAATGTATATACAAAAAAGCAGAAAAATATATATATAATAATGAAGGAGGAGAAATGGGTAAATGGGGATTTTTAAAAAGGAAGAAAGACAGAGGAAATGGCATTGTTACCAGAATATTGTTTCTACTAGTTATTTATTTAGCCTTCTGTCAAAAAAGAGTGGCGTTGGCCGTTGGCCGTTGGCCAATTGCAATTCCAATTTCTCAGGTTGTCTCCCCCTGTTTTTGTTTTTGGATAGAGAGAGCCAACGAAATATGAATTGCAATTTGCAATTCCACCTTTGTTCATAATTCTCGTTATTAACCATTTTCCATGGAAATTTCTTTTTTCTCGTTATAGCCATGTACGATCCAACTAATATCCAATGCATAAATGGTAATATCAGATTCTTATACTAGAATTCAAAGAAACAAATTTTTATTTTAACACATTATACATCTTATAGAATCTTGCGAATTTATTGTGTTATATTTCTTTTTTGTTAAAACTTTCCTTAAAATATATAATTGTATTTCTTTCTCCTTTTTGCAAAAACAGCACGATATTATTTATTTATTTATTATTTATTTAACATAAAATACTTTTTGCATCGCCTGATTTTAACCATCGGTTATTCCGCCTAATAATTAAGTAATAATTAAGATAACAGATTAATTCTAGGTTTAGCCCCTAGTTATAAATAAGAAAGGTTTGCAAGGTAAATCCTTTAATCTTAGGATATTATTAAATATACTTAGAAATTATGATAACTTTTTCTAATATCACGTCACTTAGATATTAGACAATAGAAGTAAACGAGGTAAATAGCGTTACATTTCCTTCTTTTTTGATCCTATAGATGACGTGATTGATCTGTCCCACCTAATAATTTCTCCTGCTAAACTCATAATAAACTACTATAATAATACAAATAGCAGTTTGAACTGGACAAGCCATGGCACCATTATAGGCACTAGGCAGGACAAGAATTTGGGTGTTCTTGGTATTTCCTTAAATTCATGTGGGATTTGTTTTTTTTTTTTAAAAAAAATTGAGTTAAATTTAAGAGAGCTTCTCTTTTTTCTAAAACAGAGGCTCCATTCGGTTGTCAAGTTCTTCAAGTTGAATCTAAAAAGAAATAAATAAAAACACGAAAATGCATACTAATATGCATGGAAAATAAAAATAAAAAGAAAAAGTAACGAGAGAGAAACATTGTTTAGTTTGATCATTGGGTTGCTTCTCTAGCAGTGTCTCTCTTTAATGTATTTGATTAGATTTTCTTGAAGATCTCTCTCATTATTCGGGAATGATGGGAAGTATGCTTCTTCTCTCCGGCAGTTCTCTCAATTTGTCGATCAACACCTCCATAGAAAAAGTTTCAACCCTTAACTCGTCTTCCTTAGTTGCATTCATTGCAAAAACAAAATCATTAGAGTTCGATGGTGAATTAGATGTAAGTCTAAAAAAAAATAGGGTAAATTACATATATATATATATATATATATCTTGTGGTTTGGGGTGAAATAAATATACCCCATGAGCTTTAAAATTTAACACTTAACCACCCTGAGCTTTTCCATTAGCAAATTACTTAACACCGTTAAACTTTTTTTTTTTCCTCTTTTCATTCTGTCTGTGAGTATAAAAGTTTTTTAGCTTCAAAAGAAAAGCTCCCTGTTTCACCGTTAATATGTCTAGCTTCAATTAAGAACTTTCCAGCTTCCAGGTTAATAAGCATCTGCATTCTCCTTCTCTTCACCTCAGTTATCCCACACAATAGAAACAATTTCACAAGTTTTAAGAACCTCATTCATTCTAATACAATTTCTATTTTTTTTCCCTCCCATACCAATAGCGTAAACTACAATTTCTATTTTAATTTCATTCTAATCAATCTGTCTTCTATTTTTCACTCATATTGTCATCAAACTTACATAAGTAGCACAACCATGTTCACACACAGGTACTTAAAAAACCAAAATACCAAAAGTCAAAAGTCAAAATTCCAATTTCCAATTCCAATCATCTCCATCTCCATTCATATTTTATTCTCCCTCTTACATCAAATTCCGACATAATGCACATGAAACAAAATACTAAAACAAAGAGCAACAATTTTGATGTTCCCAGGACCGTAAACCACCATCCCACTTTCCCCATCAAATCCCATCACTCTCTGTTTGAGCCAAGAAAAGAGTTTCCAATGATCTTTAACTTTCACAAGTACTGGTAAAATATTGGGGAATTTCTCATTCAAAAGCAAAAGCCCAAAACAATTTCATATGCTTTGTAAGAAGACTCAACTTAAATTCATTTTCTGGTTTGATCTGATGCAATTTGGGAGAAAGATGTTTGTTTCAATTGTGATGGTTTTTCAGCGTGACTATTAAACCTCGTGAGAAATCTAGGTTTGGTTGATAAAGGTAGGTAAAATTAACGGTGTTAAATAATTGCTAACGGGTCAAGTAATTTGCTAACTGAAAATAAGCTCAGGGTAGTTAAGGCTTAAATTTTAAACCTCAGGGGCTATATTTATTTCACCCCAAACCACAGGGTATATATATGTAATTTACCCAAAAAAATAACATCATCATCAAATTCCATAGTTAATGAGCCATCAAAAACATCAATCTTGTTGTGAGAGGTCCTTATGTAAGGTTTTCCTAACAATATAGGACATTGATCCATTGAGTTACACTCTTCCATTTCCATAACAAAAATGTACGTAGGAAAAATCAAAGGCTTAAATGCCCTTTTGTCCCTATACCTTCTCAAAAACGGGACACTTTACCCATTAGTTTTCAAATTTGGGACAATTTGCCCCAAAATGGATGGAAACCTAATGGCTTTATTGCTACGCCAGCCTCATGTGAGATTCACACAGGAAATTTAAAAAGAGAGAGAGAGAGAGAATTCTTTAAAAAAAAAATCTCACGTGACTAAAAAAATCATATTTTTTAAAAAATCCCTTTTTCCTATTTTTTATTATTTTTTTAAAAAAAATTCTCATATTATGGGTCCCACAAATGCCACATCAGCAATCTGGGAGCCGTTATTAACTTCCGCCCATTTGGGTCAAACTGACCCACATTTGAAAGCTAATGGAGCAAAATGTCCATTTTTTGAAAAAATAAGAGAGCAAAAGGGCATTTAATCCAAAAATCAAATGTTGCACTTTTATCAAAGCATCCTCGAAAATGCCTTTAAAGTAACACCAAAAATCCATCAGCTAACTGAAGCACAACGTCAGTATACTTTAAAGGACTAAGAGTCAAGAATTTATAAATAAAATAAGACATAACACTTAAAGAAACTTCTAACTCAAGCATAGCATTTTTAATTGTACCATTTCCAATAGAATAGAACATGCAATTGAAAACGTATTTGAATCCGTACACTTAAGTGTAATGTGTTTTGAAGAACAACAGAAATATTAGCTCCAACACTCATTTTACCTTGCAACCTTTTCTAATTATTTGTACAAAGTTGCTCAAGGAGTTTTTGTAATGTAAAACAGGTTCATGATCAATCAATGAAAGTTGTTCATTTTACTTTTCATTTATGTTAGTTTATGTAGTGTTGTTTTTATGCCTACTAGTTTTTTGACCCGCGCTTTGTTGCGGGGTCGAAAATTTTATGAAGTGATCTTTGTGAATCTTTGTTAATCGGACATCTGAATTAAAAATAATATGATATTAAATAGATTGTCAATCGAAATCACAAAATTTCAAAAGCAATTTTTTAGAATTGAAATATAAAAATTAGCTTTTGAGTCTTTCATGAAAGTTGTAGATCATAAAATTACCTTTTAATAGATACCTGAATTACCTTAATTGGACAAATAGAACAAAGAAAATTAAAAAAAAATAAGTGTTAAATGAAGTAAAATAGAATTTGTAAAGGAAAGTAGTATAAAATAGAAAAGTATGAGGGTGATTTGATAACTAATTCAAATAAGAAAATATTTGTTAATGGAGATCTTGAAACATAAAAATTTCCTATTGAACCCTTCATGAAACTCATAGATCAAATTAACTTTCGGGTTCTTCATGAAAGTCGTAGATTATACAGTAACCTTTTTAACCGACACTTGAATAACTTTAATTGCACATGTGAATCGAAAATTATATGGTATTAAATAGACCAACAATCGAAACGACCACATTTAGGAAGCATTTTTTTGAATTGAAACATAAAAATTTGCTTTTGAATTCTTCATGAAATATGTAGATTATGAAATTGCCTTTTAATAGACACATGAATCAACTCAATCGGACAAATAGAACAAAGATAAAAAAAATAAAGCGATTAAGATAGAATTTGTAAAGGACTAAGTAGTATAAAGTATAAAAGTATGATGGCCGATCAATAATCCAAATAAGAAAATGTTTGTTAATGGAGATCTTGAAACATAAAAATTCCCCTTTTGAACCCTTAACGAAACTTGTAGATCAAATTTAGCTTTCGGGTCCTTCATAGAAGTCGTAAATCATGCAATAACCTTTTAACCGACACTTCAATAACTTCAATTGGACATGTAGACAAAAAACTATACAATATTAAACTAACAGGCAACCAAAACCACAAAATTTTGAAAGTATTTTTTTAGAATCAAAAAATAAAAATTGACTTTCGAGTTCTTAATGAAGATTTTAGGTCATAAAATTACCTTTTTATAGGCACTTGAATAACCTTAATCGGACAAATAGAAAAAAAATATCAAAATAGAAGGTAACGCGTTAAATCGTCAACGTATAATTGTAAAGGACTAAATAGCGTAAAGGAGAAAAGTTTGGGGGTTATTTGATAAATAACCCAAAAAATTATGGTTGTTGGTGAAGAAGGGGACCCACCAAGGGTAAATTCGTTTTGAAAGTTCCCAAAATACCCTTAATTGTTTTCTTAAATAACAAAATAACCAAGCATGAAATGACATAAATACCCCTTAGCATTTATTCTTCAATTAATAAGGAATGAGGGTTGGAATATTTTTTTTGTAATTTCAAATCCTCCTATTATTGTTCTTTATTTATAATTCTAATTTTTCATAATTTTCTTTAAATTCCAGTAGCCATGAGCTACAAACTATTCTTTCATTATATACAGCTCCGTGCTGGCCTTTTAGCCACACCACCCATCTACTTACCAGAGTTTTTCTTTATCGCTTTTGGTGACAATTTGTAAAATTCTAGAAACAAATGTAAGACCAAAAAAGGCCGCTTTTGATCGTCTGATAGCAGCGACGTTTCTCCTGTTTCATGCAGAGCAGAATTAGTGCAACAATCAGCAATATTTTTTCAACCATAGCTTTGCAACCAATGTCATTAATTATTTTCATAATCCATTCCACATCGAATCAATTCCATGATGAATAAAAAGTTTCGAAAGGATTTTTAAAAAGTAATATAAATGTTGAGTCAAGCATAACGACAACTTTGCATACATATATGTGCATGCTCACTCACATCAAATAGTATTATATTATATTATATTATATTATATTATAATTATAATAATATAATTGAGCAACATGCATAATTTATAGTATTTGATTTTATTATAATATAATGATTCATTTTGCTAGGAAAAAGTACATCTACGAAATTGATAGCATGTGCTACTAATGCTTTATATATATATAAGTCAATTACATTAGAAATGAACTTAAGGCCACGAGAAGGTTGTTCTAGCAGCTTCTTGTGCAAGTGATCCCGCTTCTTTTGCAAGGGGGTGCATGCTCTTGAAGAATTTGATGCTCCTGAACCTGCGGTTGACTTCTTCAATTTCATCCTTGAGCGGTTGTTGCTTCCAGTGTAGAATATTCCTTCCTTTGATGATTGTTATCCATTTTTTATCACGAGTTTCGATCCATATATTGTCAACCCCATTGTTGCTTAGTCTCTGTAGCGCCATTCGAATGAATTTGCTTCTTGCAATCGCCTTGCTCCCCGCTTCAATGCTGTGCACCATAATTATTGAGTTTCCAGCCCAGTCTCGCGCGATGGATGCCATCCCAAAGATGTTTGGTTGTTGAGTTCTCCTCATTTGTACAAAAACTAGCCATTCCTCCCTTGCAATCTGGGGTAGTCCAAAGTGGATGTTGACCCTAGTCCTTGTTCCTAAACTGCCAATTGTGCGTTGTTGCTGTTGTTCTTTGAATGCTGCAAGGGTCCATTGTATATGATTCTTTGCTCTCTTGAGTGTTGCCATAGGGTCTGGTTTTCCCCTACCAAAAACGACATCGTTTCGATGCGTCCAGATTGCCCAGAGGTAGGTTGCAAAATTGACAGAGAATATTATCCCCTGTTTATTCTTCGAGTTTGATTCCTTCAACCATTGCATAATCCAGTTGATGATGTTGATTTCTTCAAAGGTATGTGTTCTTAAGCTCAGATCCGATCCGAACCATATTGCTCTTGCAAAATCACATTCCCAAAAAAGATGGTTTAAGTTCTCTTCATGTTTTCCACACAGTCTGCACAAAGTTTCAATTGACATTCCTCTACCTTGCAGTTCATCTGCAGTTGGAAGGCAATTATTGCACAGCTTCCATAGGAACACTATTATCTTTCTTGGCAACTTGAGTCCCCACAAGCTATGCCATTATTTTTGGTTTGTAAAATCAAGCTCCCCTTCTCTGTTTTCTCTCAAAATCAACTGGTATGCCCCTTTCACTGTAAAGTTTCCTCTGAAATCTTTCTTCCACACCACTTTATCTGTTTTACTAAAGAAGGAAGTTTCTCTTGCCATGAGCTCCTCCCTTTGTGCTTCCTCTAGTAAACCCTCCACTAACCAACTTGTCCAATGTTGGTTCCTTTGACATATAAGACTCTGCACTGTGATGGCGTGATGATTTGGGTGGATGCACTGAAAATTTAGTCTCACTTGCCCATCTTGAATAAGTAGTATGTCCCCTCTATTGGGTTGTATGTCCATTCTTTTGATGCAGACATCCCTTTCTTCGAGAATGCTTCTCCACACCTAAGAATCTCCTGGTTTCCCTTGTACTAATTCAAAACACTGTGATCGACAATATTTTGCCAGCATCAATGATGGCATCAAATCTTGAGGTTGCTGGATTATCTTCCATGATTGCTTGGCCAGAAGAGCTTTGTTCATGTCTTCAGTTTTCCTGAAAAAAGCTCATCTTGGTTTGCAGAGGTCTTCCCACTTCATGAGATGAATTTTCCTTTCTGAATCACCATGCCCCCACAAGAAGTTCCTCACTGTTCTATCCATCCTTTCACAAATGTGCTTTGGGGCTTTAAAAACTGCAAGTTGGTAGTTTGCCATACTTGAAAGGGTGGATTGGATAAGCGTTTGTCTTCCAGCCTGAGATACCAACTGTGCTTTCCAAACTTCAAGTTTTCCTTGCATCTTTTCCAACAGGGGTATAAAGAAAGCTCTCCGTTGTCTTAAGCATCCCATATCCATACCCAAATATTTTCCTGGCTTTTGAGTCAGACTCATACCTAAAATTCCTTTGACCCATCTTTTGTAATTTCCTTTACATATGGCACTTAGTAGAAGTTCATATTTTTTGTCGTTCACTTTCTGCCCTGAAATGAAGCAATATCTTTTTATAATTTGTTTCACTTTTCTACAGGATTGCACTGTCACTCTGAAGAAAAGAAAAGTATCATCTGCAAACATCAAGTGGTTAATTGGATCTGCCCTTCTAGCGATTTTTATCCCTTGTATTTCTCCCATCTATTGAGCTCTGAGCATCATAAGGGAGAAGATATTCTGGCAGATGATGAAGATATATGGTGAGATTGGGTCTCCCTGCCTCAATCCTTTCCCAGGATCAAACATTTGTGTCATTCCACCATTGATCAATACTTGGTACGAAACTGTGTTAATGCACTGAATCCAATGGTTAGTGAATACCATTTTTTCCAGAATAACCTTTATGAAGGTCCAACTGAGTCTATCATATGCTTTATTCATATCTAGTTTCAAAGCACCAAGTGTTCCTTTCCCTTTCTTCTTCTTTAACACTATATTAATGATCTCTGCTCCAATGGTGACATTATCATGAATGGATCTACCATGGATGAATGCAGCTTGCAGTGGAGTGATGAGTTGGTGAAGACAGAGTTTTAGTCTATTAACTATAACCCTTGATGCTATCTTGTAGATTACAGTGCAGAAGCTGATATGTCTAAAGTCACTTACTAGTTCCGGGTTCTTGATCTTAGGAATTAGGGCAATAAGTGTCCTGTTCAATTCCTTAAGAATGAAACCTGAGTTTAGAAATGACAATACAGCTCTCGTTGTATCCTCTCCAACTATGTGCCAGTACTTTTGGAAGAAGAAAGCTGGCTTTCCATCCACCCCTAGAGCTTTGAACGATCCCATTTGGAATAAAGCCTTCTTGACCTCCTCCTCGCTAAAAGGCATGTTGAGTACCATTTGATGTTGATGAGTAAGCTGGGGAATTTGGAGATCTACTAGTTCCTGTTTGATCTGTTCCTCAGTGGCATCTCCTTGGGTAGAGAAAACTTCCTTGAAGTGCTTTAGGAATTCATTTTCTATTTCCTTTGGATCCTCTAGGGTTTGTCCGCAGTTTCCTTTTAAAGATGTGATTATGTTCCTAGCTCGTCTTTTTTTAGTCATTGTGTGGTAGAGCTTGGTATTTCTGTTCCCCTGTACAATCCAGTTGGTTCTTGATTTTTGCATCCACATGATCTGTTCCTGTTCCAGTAGTTCTTCTAGTTCTCTTCTTTTTGCTGGCTCTTTCATCTTGTTTTCCTATTTGTCAATGTTAATCTGTATTTCCTCCAGCTCTTTCTCAATTTTCTTTTTCCTTTCAAAGATATTACCAAAAACTTCTTTGTTCCATCTTTTTAAATCATCCCTTGTGATCTTGAGTTTTTGAACTAGTTTGTAAGCTGCTGATCCGGGCACCGCTTGAATCCAGCTGCCCTTGATTACATCTTCACATTGCTCGTTAGATGACCACATCATTTCGAATCTGTAAGGTTTTCTTCTGAAAACATCCCTTTTATTAAACTGGAGCAGTAAAGGACTGTGATCAGAGGCTGTAATTGGTAAGTTGGTGAGGACAACATTTCCAAACTTCTGAAACCAGTTTGCATTGGCAAAGGCTCTATCAAGCCTTTCCTAAGTGCACTGACCTGGGTCTCTTCTATTTGACCATGTCAAGTGTAGTCCTTTATTAGCAACTTCTGCTAAATGACACTCATTTAAACATCTTTGTAAATCCTCAGCACCTCTTAATTGTGAGGAGGTGTCAGATAGTTTGTCTTCCTTTGAGAGGACCTAGTTAAAATCCCCTAGGATAATCCATTCCTCATTCTTTGGGATGTTGTGGCTTATCTCCACTAACTGTTCCCACACTTGTTTTCTATTTTTGAACTCTGGGCTACCATAAAAGCAAGTAACCCAGCATCTAACATCATTCGAAACCCAGTACAGCAAAATGAAATTTTCATTAACAAAATAGGTGGAGACTCTTACATAATCCTTCCAAAACAAAACAGTTCCACCACTAAGTCCTACAGCTGAAGTACCAACACAATTCTGAAAACCCCAGCTCCTAGTGAGCTTTCTTACATTATCTACAGAGGTTTTAGTTTCCATAATAAAGAAAAGGCAGGGATTAAATCTATTGATAAGTTCCCTACTATGTTGGATCGTTAGAGGCTTGTGGATGCCTTTTAACGTTCCAGCTGAGGATACTCATGGCGCCTTAGGAGGTTGTTGTGGGACAACATGCCTAAGCCCGAGTTCATTGTTTGCATTGTCTCTGATCACAAAGGCACCCTAGGTCTGCCTTTCCATAAAAGCTTCCATTTCATTCACATCTAAGCTTTGGAGCCTCTATCGAATCCTTCTTCCATTTTTAGAGTCAGAATCACTATTGTCCTCTTCCATTCTAACCCTTTTCCCCTTCCTATCTTCCTCTTCACGCTCTTTGTTTTCTTTTCCCTGGTCTTCTTCTGTTGGCGAGTCCTTCAGGAAAAGTGATACAAAATCCTTTTCATTCACTATGCATCTATAGCCTAGATTTAGACTTGCTTCCTTATTTTCCCCTTGCTGTTATGGGATCTCATTTGGGACCTCCTGTATTGAGTAGAGGCTGTTTGTGGCATCTTGTATCTAAAAATTATACATCCCATTTCCCATCATTCTCAAGCTATCAGCACTTTCTCCGTTCAGCAAAATATTCATTTGAAATTCAGCAGACTCCCTGGATCTCCTTTCAGCCATAGAACTACTTTTGGCTTGATTTCCTTCCTCTTGGACCAGCATTGCATTTGTGAACATTGTTCCTCTTCCTGGAACATTCACCCACCTTGGTTCATAGCTTTGCACATATGGTGTGTTTAGGTGGCGCATTGGTAGTCCATTCAGCATGTAGTCGCTTTGTCTGATGATCTCCTAGCAGATATGCTCGAATCTTGATTGTTCCCTTGCAAAGGCGAACATCATATCATCATAGTCAGTTTGAATCTGAAATTCTTCTTCATACCTTGCATGGATTCTTTGTATCCTCTCCACAGATTTATGAAATTTTCTGACAGGATATTTAATCGGGCTCAAAGGGTATTGTCCATCTCCCTGCTCATTGATCAGTGGGCTAAGTTGGTTTGGGTGCCTCTGCATCAATTGGCTAAGCTTTCCTTGTAGCCTTTCGATGCGTTCATCAAGGTTTCTACGGAAGATCCCCACTCTATCCTCTTCCAGGTTGGGAAAGACTTCTGTGAATTCTCTTAGGGCTTCCACTTGCCTTTCCTCTCCATGCAGTTATATTGGAGGTGAGTGGTGCTCAATTTCCTGGTTTTCATATTCTATCTCCCCTGTTGTTTCATTTCCTAATGCTTCTCTATTCACCAGGACATTTTCACTTTGAGGTAACAAGAGTTGGACCTCTTCAGTGCGACCTGTCACTTCCTGTATTTCTGTATTTGTTGGAGCTTGTTCCAAAGGTTGTGTTAGGGTATCCTGATCAAGAGATTGTTAGGCAGGAGCTAGAAAGTGTTGTTGGATGTCCTCCCTTGCAGTTCCTGATTGTCAATCTGTCTTGCTGGCACATTTAGGATTCTTTGTTGAACATGGGCAGTAGAAATGGGCTGAGGGCCCTACAGTCCTCTTTGAATATTAGCTAGTGCTTCTTGGAAGTTGCTTTCTATTCTTCTGATTTGCTCATCAGTGATCTGCCCCCTTGAGACTTGTCTATAACCAATTCTTGTGTTTCTCCTGCCGGCCCTTGTGAGAAAAGCTCTCATCTGATTCGAAAAATGGGTAGTATCCCTTTCCACTACAATAGGGAAACCATGTCTCTGACTCGTTCTATTGAGCCCTCTATTGATTCTTCTCTCCACTTCCTCGAATGTGCTCATACAGTTTCTGTGAGTGTGGCCTATTTCACCACAGTTAAGGCAATGCTTTTGAATTCTCTCGTACCTGAATCGAACCCACTGGGAAGTTCCATCATCTCTTTCCAGTGTGCATCCAAGCACCAATGGAACAGTGAGATCAACACTCACTCTAATTCTCATAAATCGGATGTTTCTAGGTTTCTGTCTTCCTAATCGATCTGGAGCACCTCTCCCGTTGATGAAGCCATTCTTCCAGCCACCAACGACTGTTGATATTAGAACGATAAGTCCCAGATTTGCAGCCATAGAAAGATTCTGGGAAGTCTTGCATGCGCCAAAGGGATGTTTGGATTCCATGGTTGTTGGACAAAGATGGCCCCATCAATCGCCCAGGGGTTTGCATGGATTCCTACTCTTCGATCAATTTGTCTCATAATGGATGAGGAATTTGTTGTCATCCCTGCCTATGACCGTTGCTCGCCCTCGTAAATCCCATTATCGGTTGATATAGTTTTGAATAAATTCTATTGAGAATCTTCTAACATCTAGCAGGAACCCCACCAGGCACTCGTGACCTTAGTTCTTTCTCTCCTTTAGTTCCTCAGCAGAGAAGCTAAATGCGTGGCTCCTTCTTGGTCGCATCTGTGGGGCAGGGGTAGGGACATTCATTCTCTCATTTGATGAGGAGTCGTTGTTGGTCCAACTGCACTTTCTCATCAGTCGTATTCTTGTAATTCTTGGTCGGTCCATTGATTTTGGATTTTTGTAGGATTGTTTTGAGGTTTTGGTTTTTGTGTGAAAGGAATGTTGTATTGGATTTGTGTTGCTGAGTTTAGGTTTGGGGATATGTGGTAAAGGTGGTGTTTTTGGAGTGATATAAAGGGGATGATGCTTGGTTCTTCTGTAGGGGAAGAATCGTTTATCCTGCCTCTCTCATCTTCAGCGTCTCCTCGATCTTCATTATTGTAATATTGATATACCTCGAATACTATCAAAATAACGGCTAAAATCTTGAGAGCCGAGAAGTCTTCCTCCTGATTGGTGTTGCAAGCACGGGGTTTGGGAAACGAAGCGTTTCTGCAGAGACTTTCAAATAGAGTAAGGGGGGAACAATAAATGATCACTTCTGCTCACTAGTGATTGGATTAAGTGTGATAAATGAACTGGGGAAGAGATAAGGACGTGTTAATTAAGATATGGCGAATCTTTGTCCGTAATAAATGACCATCTCACAACAAAGGGACAAACGGTGAGGACAGAGATTCAGGCAGCTAACTAGTAGGATAGGGATATTGGTGAACGCGAAAGGGATTTTTGTTGGTTAGAAGATTTGGCTTGAGATTTGGATTGAGATTAGGGTTAGTGGATAGGTTTAAAATGGAGATTGAACTGGAATTTCGATGAAGCGAAACCCTAATCAGTGGCCGGCCAGGGTTCCGATGAACTCTACTTTGGGAGAGAATTGGGAAGAAGCGCGTAAGTATCATGCGTACTAGCTTGCTATTTAATGATTTCCTTGTGCTAGTAATGCTTGAACTTTGAGAAATATAAATTGAAAATGTGACGGTTCTCCTTAACTGAAGAGTATAAACCATCTATCTAATAAAATACTAAAATTTGCTTCCTTTTTTTCCTCCTTGCATAAGTGATGGTGACTAATGCAATTGAGTAGGGTATACCCGAAACACTATAACCAGGGACAGATCTTGATAGGTGACATTGGAGGGCTAATTTGGAGAAAATGTTTTGGAGGGTCAGTTCAAAATTTTCTTTAGAAATATATATAAATGTATAAATATTATAACATGAATTTAAATTGGGGGTTGGGGAAAGGCCATTCTACGGTCTGCCCCTACTTATAACGATTCGGTTATTTTTTAATTAATAATCAAGTTCGGATAATGAGTATCTTAAAGTTACTATCAAAGTTTTATGCGAACCTGACACTAGAACTACTATTTAATACCTATCCGAATCTGATTATAAAATGCATTAATTAACAACAGTTAATCGGATCGGAAAATATCAAATAAGTACCCTATTATCAACTACAGTACCCATATGCATGCTAGTGATTATTGGGAAAAAATTGTATTGACAAAATGAAAGGTTGGGGAGAAGTGAGAAGGGGAAGGGAAGGCAAAGCTACCAAATTACCAACCACGTCCACCACTACAAGGCAAGAGCCGACCTGTAGGACCGAATAAATCTAAAAGGGAAAAAGGCCCAAAATTGGCCCACACTCACCTCTCCAACGTGGCTTTCGAGGACTCCCGCTTAACGCTAAAAACGCTATGTTTTCTTTTTCTCCCATCTGCCCTTGGCGGGGTCTCCGCTACTCGACAAACCCACCTACGTGATTCACACAGTTAGTCTTCATCAACATACTACTCTTAACACTATTCTTTCGTTCTTGGGAAAATCATACTATGCCAGCAATTTCATGCAATTTCCATGGGCTCTTTTCATCTTTCTTTTTTTTTTTTCTAAATTATTTTTAATTAATTAACCTTTCTCGAAAAAAAGAATCTACAGAATCATCCATTTAATAAATCGAACCGATGAATTGAAAACTCTCCCAATAATTATGAACTCGACCATTCAATTAATTAATCTGATTTTTCCTTTTATTGTAGATGGTGTAAGCATTGAACGGATTTTACACATGACCAAATATGATGTGTACGATCTCACCAACCCCGCACGTGGTATATTTGAATGAGAAAACCAAACAATAGATACCATGAGGCTGTACACACAGGAAAACTACCCTTTTTTCTTATTTCATTGAACTAAAAAAAGAGTCAAATATCAGAGAGATCGGAAAAAACTGAAAAAAGTTGGTATTAGTATTTCTTCCTCTCTTTCACTGTTCTTAAGAAACTCCGCTGCTCTAATTTTCTGCATTTTAAAATCTCTCAATCAAAATTAAAATATAAATAAATAAAACAAATAAAGGAAAAAACCAAAAACACTTTCTCTTTCTTATATACTTGTTTTAAATACAAGCATAAACATAAACATTTTCATTTTCTTATTCTTCATTTCATTTGGGCTCGTGCTTGCTCTCAAAAGCCAAAAGCCAAAAGCTTTCTCTTCTTCTTTCTTTCTCCCTTGAGATTCTCCTAGGGCTTTACTATTTTCTATTCTTTCTCCGAAGAAGAGCTTTTGCAATGGCTTTCTCATCTCTCATCAGATCCACCGCCGCCACCGCCTCTCTCATCGATGCCTCCTCCCGCTCCGACCTTTTTTCTTCTCCCTCCGATCGCCTCAAGGTCCTCCACTTTCCCTTATTAACATCGTATACCGTTAAGAATGACTGACACAACTTTTTTGTTTTCGTTATATCTTTTATGAAAGAAAAAAAAAAAGTGAAGAACTGAGCTAAAGTTTAGCTGAATAAATGAAGTTTTGTGTAGCTTCAAATCATTATTTCCTTGCTATTTCTTCTAGGAACCGAACCGAACAGAATCTCTTAAGAATTATAATATCTGTACAGTCATGTTTTATTTATTTTAGGTGTTTGGATTATTGGTATTTGACTCTGTTACGTTTTGTTTGTTTGGTTGGTGAGAGAAAACCTTCCTTGTCAAGTTGTTTTCACTATTTTGATCAATATTGGAAATTTGCAAAACTTTTGTTGAATAAAATTTTCTGTATCTTTTAGCTCCAATTTTTAATGTTTCAGAGTTTTCGTGGGTTTTTCAATACTTATGTTATTTCTTTTTGTGGGCTCAATATCGACTCTATTTTTGTGGCAATCTGAAATATTGATGTTACATTATGCACAGGCTTCAAGCATTGGTTTCAGTAGCAATCTCAACTCAACTTTTGGTGCTGCAGTTTCAACCAGGTCTTCTTCCTCATTACAGTTGAGTAATCCTTTATTGGTTGTTTAAATTGTTACATATTGTGCAAATTATTTGGTCATTTACTCCAATACTGAGGAATTTTAAAATTATTGATCTGCTTAGAAAATGCAACTCAAGGACTATCCAACCCATCAAAGCCACTGCTACTGAAATTCCTCCTGCAGTTCCAAGTAAGAATTTGGATTTTTTTTCCTTTCCTTTGTTTCGTTTATGTTGGTTGCTTTTCATGCTATGGAAGGGTCAAAAGGAGAAAAGATCTTATTTGATTTTCAGCAAATTATTTGAGAAGTTTTATGTGCTGATGTATGCATTTGGCTTATTTCTCAATTCTTAGAGTCATGGAGCAGTGGAAAGACAAAGATTGGAATTAATGGTATGTTTTCTTGTTTAAATTAAAGCTGTGCATTGCATTTGCTGATAGTTGTATTATCTGCACCAGTGTTCTTTTTTTAATCTCCATGAAAATCATTTTAAACTTAAGTTAGTGCGTATTTGAGTTGCCTGTATGCTTGCAAAATATAGTTAACTAGCTGCCTAGGCTTAGCTCATATGGTATGTCTGGATGGGATTTGGTAGTTATCCTAGATGTTTAGATATCCATTGTTCCTGAGAAAAGAATCTTATGAAGAACTGCAAGTGCAAAAACCAAGTAGATTTAACTTATGAAGAAGTTCCCTGTTTCTTAACTTGGGCAATGCATCTTCTAACATCTCATATCTTGCAATTTTGCAATGGAACTTTTCAGGTTTTGGTCGGATTGGAAGGCTGGTTTTGCGAGTAGCAACCGCAAGGGATGATGTTGAAGTGGTAGCAGTCAATGATCCTTTTATTGATGCTAAATACATGGTAAGTATGTTTATTCTAACGGTTAGAAAAAAGTGCCCTGTTATGGGGACTTGATACATTTAAAAGCATATTTAGTAGTATATTATTATTTCTGAATGGTTAGCTTAGAATATAATCAGTAAAAGTAACATGTTCACGAATATTGGTTTTGATTTAAGCTTAATATAAACTTCATTTACACTTAGTACGAGGCTAACTATATATGATATTTTATCCCTTTCTTTAAAGGCTAGTTTCTTTTTACTTTTTCCTTTTGCTGATATCTTTTGGTTCTTCAAACAGCACATCTTAAACTAATTGGTAGCTTGACTGTTGAGATGGTTCAACATATACTGATTGCTTGTTCTGTACTCATTCGGAAGCTTTACATAGCAAATTTAAATACTTGGGATTTTGTTGTTATTTGTTCTGATATTTATAAGTTGCTTTAGGTGTACTGAGAATCCCTATAGATGCTAATTGTTATTGTTTATTTATTTTGTTTGAGCATGTCTTGGGGGTTCTGTTCAAGTTCAGGACAGACTCTTTCTTTGTCTGTTCTGTTCATTACAAGCCATGATAACTATACTTATCATTCTTCAGGTCACTAGAAAATTGTTGTAATTTGTTATTCTCTTTTGCTTCTTATCCAGGCTTACATGTTTAAATATGATTCAACTCATGGAGTCTTCAATGGAACACTCAGAGTTGTGGACGAAACCACCTTAGAAATTAACGGCAAGCAAATAAAGGTCGTAAGCAAAAGGTATTTTTCTGGAGTGTCCTTCCTTGAATGATTGATTGGAATTTGAAGTAGCTTTGCTAAGAATGAGTTATTCTCATGACATAAAATTGTCAAATTATAACTTAAAATTTGATTATTGGATTTATTTAAATATTAATGCTGCTAAACTATCCAACTTGGACTAACAATTAAATAATATTTCACCAGGGACCCTGCAGAGATTCCTTGGGGTGATTTTGGGGCTGAATTCGTTGTTGAGTCATCTGGTGTTTTCACAACATTAGCTAAGGCCTCAGCACATATTAAGGTTCGTTATTCCTGCTTCTTTATATGGTCAGACAAACACAAACAGTCAAACCAATTGAACTTTCATGCATGTCTTCTACAGGGTGGAGCCAAGAAAGTTGTGATTTCAGCTCCTTCAGCTGATGCACCTATGTTTGTGGTGGGAGTAAATGAGAAGACCTACAATCCTAGCATGGACATAGTTTCTAATGCTAGCTGCACCACCAACTGTCTTGCTCCTCTTGCCAAGGTCTGATTGCACAGCCTCAGTCTCAGATTTTAAGCTATGTTGAACTTATAATATCCACAAAAAAATGGCATTTGTAAGAGTTTAGGAGTTTAAGCATGGGGAATTGTGTTTAATTTGTAAGATTTTGCTTGTGTATGGTTTGAGTTCACAGTTGACAAATTTATCTATCTGTAGACTGTACTTGGCAATATTGATTATCAGGCCAATTTCCCCATGAAGCATCATGCGAGCATTCTTTTTTTGTTGGGCTTTTTACCTTAGCTTTTGTGATAACATCTACAGGTGGTTCATGAAGAATTTGGTATTGTTGAGGGTTTAATGACAACTGTTCATGCAACAACAGGTATCCAGTTATTATGTGCCCCTCATTTCCTAACATGACACATATGATGTTTCACTCTTGTGTTAACATAATCTCTGATATCCCAGCTACGCAGAAGACTGTTGATGGCCCATCGATGAAGGATTGGCGAGGAGGTCGAGGGGCTGGGCAAAATATCATCCCTAGTTCAACTGGTGCTGCAAAGGTATGAATAACCAGACATTGTGATCTAGGAAAGATGAGATAGAAAAGTTTGTAATAGCAACTAAATTGTGAATTCTTTGTTTTTCTTGTAGGCTGTTGGAAAAGTTCTTCCAGAACTCAATGGAAAGCTTACAGGAATGGCATTCCGTGTACCTACACCTAATGTTTCTGTTGTTGACTTAACTTGTCGACTTCAAAAGAGTGCCTCCTATGAAGATGTCAAAGCTGCCATAAAGTGAGTTTTCTAAATTTTGGATTAAGTATATTCCTTCCTTTCCCTTCATTAGTTCTTGATTTGTTGTTTCTGCTTCTTTTTACATCTCTTTTCTTCCCTTCTTTTTTGGGTAATTTAGTGTGTTTGAATGAGATTCTCATAAATTCTTAAAATAAAGGTATGCTGCGGAGGGGCCACTTAAAGGCATTCTTGGATACACAGATGAGGATGTTGTCTCTAATGATTTTGTTGGTGATTCAAGGTACTCTCTCTCTAAAGAACAAATCCAGCCAAGATAGGCCTTCTGTTATCAGTTAATTATAGATTCTAAAGTATGAGCTTTTCTCTATTTCTTAGTTGATGGCATCATGGTTCTAATGGGCTTTTTTCATACCAGGTCAAGCATATTTGATGCAAAAGCTGGAATAGGCTTGAGTGATTCATTCATGAAGTTTGTTTCATGGTATGATAACGAGTGGGGATACAGGTACGTTTCTCTCTCTCTCTCCCATGCACATGTACGACGCTGGTGCTCGTGCATTCGCACAGAGACCCTGCGGCTTTCTGTAGTTTCTAGTATGATACTATGCTGATGGTCTTTTACATTTTTGTTACAGCAACCGGGTACTTGACCTAATAGAGCACATTGCGCTGGTAGGAGCAAGCCGCAACTAAATTTTTTAAAGAGGTATGCTGTCGCTACTGAGCGACACTGCAATTTTAGAGTGTGATAGAAGTTCGGTTCACAGAGTAGGCATAAATTCGATAGCACCCACAGTTTTTTTTTTGTTTGGATTGCTTGTCCCCGTGTAGAGTTGGGCATCCCATATTGCAATTCGTGAAAATAATGAAAATTCAAACTTGTACAAGCCACGTTAAGACTGCTCGTGGCAAAAGTTGGAGCATTATCTTTGTCAACAAAACATTGTTGGGCAATGTCTTTTCCTTTTTCGGCCGAATGTTGGGCAATATCTTATTCTTATATTTTAGAAAATCCTATGGGTTATGTTATCTGCTTTCGATGCTCATATTTATTTGTTATGGTAAGTGATATGAATATTTATGGCTGGTGACGTTTATTTAATACTCCCTCGAGCAATTTACTTATGTCAGTCCAACGAATGAGCTAACTTGATCAACCAATTTACTTCTGGTCTGGACTTAAATAGTGAGCCTTGTCTAGAAGATGGTGATGAAGCGGTGGTAGAATGCCATCGGGACACAAGCATAAAATTTGGTATTTGGTTTTCCCTCTATGTTTTTCTTGCCATTAATTCTGTTCCCACCTTGAAATTAGTACTATTTAGAACCAGTGTAACTTATTCAAATAAAATTTTAGAAAAAAGAAAAAAGAACTACTGAAATTTGACAAATTTTAAAGCAAAGAATAATCCATTCTTCCAAATTATTTGGATTAAGTAGTATAATACCTTGTATTTTTCTTGTTATTATTATTATATATTATATTATATATATATGAGACTCGTAGTAGTCGAAATTTCACCATTGTTGTGCCTGGATCCAGTATTATGAGAAAAAGAATACTCTTTTAACTTTTTTAATTTTTGTCCTGACTCTGCTCATAAATAAACACAATCAAGTAGCCAAAACAGTGCTTGTCAACTTGTTGTCAAATGTTCCCCTTCCCACATACCCTTCCACGACTCTTCCTCATATTTCCACTTGTGATCAATTTCCAAGATATTGTTTTGGTCTTTAGAGTCAGTCAACTTTGGTACAACTAAAGTAGAAACGCGGCTACGCTTGTTGACCAAGTTGCATCAATCAATTTCCTCATATCCTTATCTTTAGATATTTATATCAATTCCAGTCTTTATGATCTTATCCTATCCATCCAATCATCTTCGTCCACTAGAATTTTGAGCAAAACAACTCTAAAACACTAGATTCAGTAGCTTTCCCCATGCCTCTGTTTCCCCTCTTCCTTTTTCTGTTTTTTCTTCCAATCCATGCAAGAATTCTGCAACAAATATGTTCTTCTTCATGCGGAGATATCACCAATATCACCTACCCTTTTCGCCTCCCTGGAGACCCAGCTGTCTGCGGCGATCCCGATTTCCAACTATCTTGCGAAAACAATAAAACCATCTTCAATTATCAAAGAGGAAAGTATTACGTGAAGGGAATCTCTTATGAACAACTTACAATTCGTCTCGTCGATGTTAACTTAGCCAATGGAAGCTGTGCTCTTCCTTACAAATCTCTTTCCATGGATCAAGCTACCGACGGCATTCGATTTCCGTCGCTAATTACTTTCTGGCAAGCCAATTTTCTCAACTGCTCCAACAATATTCCCCAGCTTGCTAATAACAGAGTCCCCTGTTTGAGTGGAGTTAATTCTCATGTATATGTTAATTTTAGTAATAGGGACTTGTTTCCTGCCGAAATTCCAAATACATGCGAGATCATTTCAAGGGTTCCTACAAGCTCCCAAAATGAGGTGAATTACCCTTATGAAACAACTTTGAAGTTGTTGGAATCTGGGTTTGAGCTCAGATGGTCAGTTGAGTGTAGGAATTGCTGGCGAGCTGGTCTTTCCTGCGTTTACGAGAATAATAATGACCCCAGATTCTTTCAATGTGAAACTTATGATTACGGTTAGTATGTTCATTTCCAAATGTTGGGTTTGGTTTTTTTCTTCATTTCTTTCCTGAATTGTTGAGAATTATTATAGGAATTGGTTTAATTTGGTTCAACATTTTTATGCAGGGTATTATGAAACTCAACTTGGGGCTGCCATTGCCTATCTTTTCACAAACTCCGTGATTGGTATAAATTTCACTTTTCTTGCTGAAAATTTCATTTGTTTCTCTCATAATTGCTTTTCTTGGACTTGGACTGAAGCCTCTTAAATATTCTTGTTTTGCAGATACGGTATTTACTGTCAGATTCATCTTTCTTCCCTTGGTCATTTTTGTTTTCCTTCTCCACAAATACTTCACTACGCGAAAGACGGTTGTTGATCCAGAAAATATCCCACCCAACTGGCAATTCTCCGCTCCCAAAAGGTACTCTTATACTGATTTAAGTGCCATGACTAACAATTTCAAAGATAAACTTGGGGAAGGTTGCTTTGGCTCTGTTTATAAGGGGAAATTACTACCAAATGGTTCCTTGGTTGTTGTTAAAATGCTAGTGAGCTCTAAACTTAGTCAGGAAAACTTTATAAATGAAGTTTCTGAACTATGTAAGATTCAGCATTGCAATTTGGTCAAAATGGTTGGATTCTGTTTTGAAGGATCTAAACATGCTCTTGTCTATGAGTACATCCCTAATGGATCATTGGATAAGCATATTTTCTCAAAGGGAGGAAATGGTGGGTCATTCAATTGGGAAAAACTCCATGAAATTGCTTTAGGAATTGCACAAGGTATTGAGTTCCTACATGGCAAGTCTCCTGTCTGCACTCTTCATCTTGATATTAAGCCACAGAATATTTTGCTAGATCAGAATTTTGCTCCCAAGATTACAGATTTCGGCCTTGCGAAGTTTTACCCAAAGAAGTATGATTTCATGTCCATTAGTGCTACAAATGATGAAGCAGTGAAATACATGGCACCTGAATTGATTTCAAGAGATTATGGAACTCTTTCTCCAAAATCAGATGTTTATAGTTTTGGAATGTTGTTGTTGGAATTAGCTGGTGGAAGAAGTAATGTGTACGCGGCAACTGATTCGGAAAAAGTACACCTCCCTTCATGGATTTATGACCATATAAATGATAGAAAAGATTCAGAGGTTGACAATGTGATTGAAAGTGAGACCATGATGGCAAGAAAGATGTTCATAATTGGGTTATGGTGCACTCAAACCAATGCATCCGATCGCCCCTCAATGAACAGAGTGTGGAATATGCTAAAAGGAAGGATTGATGACTTGGAACTACCTCCCAAGCCAATTCCATTTTCTCAACATGTTTATGTAAGTGAGCCTCAATCTGATTCTCCAAAAGAACTTCTAATACCAGAATCAATGGAGAGAAGCTCATAAATTTCTCCACTTAATGTTTTTATGAGAGTTGCAGAAGTGTAATGAGCATAATAGCTGTTTGTTGCATTTCTTTTGACATTGTGCCTGTAAAGTGTGAAGTAATATATGAGTAGAAGTTCATCAACAGAACTTCAAACTAGAAAATCTATGCTTGGAGAAGTCTCTTTTGACTAATGTCTCTTTGGAACTTTTATCTGATACATGTAATATATCTTACTATCTTGCTATTCATTTACTTTTATATATATGTGTTTTTGTCTATTCACTTGTTCTATATTATTGGTGTTTGTTCCTCTAGATAGGCCTTCTACAAGCTGTATATACTATAAAAGAGAAGCAAAAAAATTTGCAGAAAAGTGGCTGAATGAAGAATTTCCTTCAAATTCTAAATTATATACAAGACTTCTGGATTTCAGGGTCTAAATTTATGGGAATTTTGAGCTATCTGCATTTAGTAAGATGGGAAACAAATAATGATCATTCAACTGTCACATTTACTCTATGCTTTGGTGTTTAATTTTCTATTGTTTATTGTTCTTCAAGCAAGCAAAATGCTGCAGGTGTCACAGAAAACCAGTCGAGAATGAAGAAGAAAATCAGTATCATTCTTGGATTAGAAAATAGCTTTGTGCATTTGAATTAGAGTGATTGTGAGCATGGAATTTCAGAATTAGAAGAGTTGAAGGGTAAAGAGAAGAGATTTAAAAGGTTTGTGATAGATGAAGGGAAGGAAGTTGCTTCTTTAAAACAAGAAGTCGACAAATTGACATTTTTCTGCGATGCATATAAGAAAAAATCTATTCAAACAGAAGAGGGAGTTGATGTTTATGTATAAGGATCTAACAACCCTAAACAAGCTTCTTATTTTCTGAATATTGGGTCTTATGAAACTATATATTCAAAATTGCATATCCATTTTTCCAGAATTTGAACTCCCAAATAAACCATGGACCGAACATCCTTGCTGCAGAAAGGAAGCTGTTGAAACAAATCAATTCAAGCCCAAATAAGACTGATCCATATGTCTATCACTAGATGATGTCAGTAATAAGAGTTACATTATTAACTTGTTTTTTCTTTTCAAGTAATTAAACTCCATGATCATTAGCCCCAAAAGTCCAACAAACACCCACAGTGTGTCAGAATTAGATGTCAAAATTGTTCTTATTTGAGATACATTGCTCAATGGCGTTCTATTTTTATATTTGATGAGAAGATATAATTACAGCTGGTCAACATCGTATCTTTTATTTAATATTAATACTTTCTGGATTTTCTTTCATTTTCTTTAGGTTTGTCTCATGTTGCTCATGTGCATTGTTTATATTTAAAACTAGGGCTTAATGGGCAAAAAGACCTTTGAACTTACACCGAACCGTCAAATAAGCCCCTGAACTATTATTTCAGCCAAATAAGCCCCTGAACTCTTAAAAAAAGTCAAATAAGCCCTGTTGCCAAGGCTAAAGGCTCAAATAAGGACTAAACGTTTTAAGATTTTCTCAAATAGGGATCAAAATACACAATTTCAACAAATTAGAAAACATACTTAATATTTTTTTACAAATTGGATACAATATAAGTTAATACTAATGTGTGAGGGATATATAAATTGAAAATCACACGATAATTTTATATCATATTACGTTTATTGAATTTATTTTGATTAATAGGGTTTGATTTTTAATTAACATGATAATATCATTTTTTTATCAAATTTAACGTATATGTATGAGAAGCATTGGTTTTCATTTAAGGATTCCCTAATTTGTAAAAATTTGCTAAGTATGTGTTCTAATTTGTTGGAATTGTGTATTTTGATCCTTATTTGAGAAAATCTTAAAACGTTTAGTCCTTATTTGAGCATTTAGCCTTAGCAACAGGGCTTATTTGACATTTTTTAAGAGTTCAGGGCTTTTTTGGCTGAAATAATAGTTCAGGGGCTTATTTGACGGTTCGGTGTAAGTTCAGGGGTTTTTTTGTCCATTAAACCTTAAAACTAGCCAAGCTCATTTTTTATCATTACTATATTAATCTCAAAAATGGTAGTAGCATCATCATATGATCCGTTGACCATCTTTGCGTGAGCTGCAAGAGCTCAGCTAACTAATATAAATAAACCAAGACCAGACCATCCCAGGCGTGGGATGCAAGAGATAATAAGCTTGAATCATTCAATTCCACCCTTTTTTATAGTCAGCAGCATTTTCAAAACTTGCATTTCTCAATCATCATCATCATTTCGTTGTTTTAATTATCTTAAGACTTATAACTCCATTGAAGGTAATACTCAAGACTTTCCCTTCTTTTTTCTTTTTTTTTTTTTGCTGGAACTTAATTTACACTTTTATTTTTATTCTATTCTAGCAATGTCTGAAGAAGCCAAAGAAGTGCAAAACATTAATGCAAATGAGAAAGAAGAAGATGGTGAGATGAAGAAGGTGCATCAATTTTATTTTGTCAAATTTTGGCCCTACAAAGACCCAGAATATGATTCCAAATTCGAATGGGCCAGGAAGTTGTGTCAAGAACTGGACCAAGAGAAAGCTGATGTTATTGATGACAAAATGGAGGAAATCAGGGTACGCATTATAAGTATATTTCTTATTGATCAGAAATTTATCCTTGCATGTTATAACGCCCTTTCCAATGAAACTAAAACAGACTTGTAAAGAATATCTATATTCAGAACTCCAAAACCAAAGATTTCGCAGTGCTGCACTTGAATGCGCCTTGGAATGGAAGACTATGGTCTTGGATTTTCTACATGCAGCTCTAGATAAGGTTAGAAATTCAAAAAACTTCTTTGAAACTATAAATTTTGTAATTAGTTAAATGAACCCATTTCCATATTTCACATTATTGATCTCTTTTGGATTTTGTTTCCTTTTTTCCAGAGTCTGGCAAATGAAGGGCAACTCTTGACAGAGATCCCTGCTCCACAGAGCAATTCTTTTTTCAGTTCAAGTTATCTGCGAAGAGAGCTTAACTCTGCTGTAAGCTATATATAGAGACAACAATTACTTGGAATAATAATAAATCATAATCGCCTTATTTTCCTTCTCAATTACTGATTTGTAGTAATTGTTTTTATCGGGATGGAGGCAGTTTTTCTGGTATAGTAGGAGCAAAAACAGAGAAAAGTTTGAGCAGTTAGTCCAAAATATTACGCAGATTGAAGAAAGAAAAGAGAAAGCAATGGCTGATGCGGCTTCAAATGGCAGAATTTGGTACCCTTTAAGTTCCAAAGAGGACATAGAGGAGCAAATTAGAGTAATATACTCTTCACTCTCATATCAGATCAATCAAAATCGTTCCCTTCAAATTTTTTTTTTATTACTTAAATTAGCCATTGCGTCAAATAAATTTTGCCCATAAATTTTAAATTGCGACAACTTGTCAATGAATTTCCAAATTCAAGACAATTAGTCCCTAAACTGACGGAGGGACAAATTGTTCTAATTTCTAAATTTGGAAAGATCAAGAGGCAAATTGTCTCGATTTTAGTTTAAGAGGCAAAGTGACCTTAACCCTATAGTTCTGGAGCAAAAACGCTAATAAGCCATTCTTTTATAGTACCTATTTGAGTTTTGTTAATTACAATTAAAATCTCATCTATTGTAGCTTATAAATACGATACCGGAGGAATTGAGGCCGGAACGTTGTGAATTGATGGAGGAAATTGCGTGCTTAGAGGATGAAGTCAAGGCCGTTGAAGAAAATGAAAATGTTTTGATGGAGCAATTCCGGGGATTGATCCGGAGAAAGGAAGAAGTATATAAGTGCATTCTTAGCTTGACAAACGAACGAGACGAAGCGGTATAAAAGCTTATAAATTCAAATGAATTCTCTCCAAATTGGATTCTCAAACTAAAACTTTTACCATTTTATTGAATTTAGGATGCCAAGTATTATGAGTATCTTTCCTTGCTAAGCAATGCCAGAGAACTCGCTAAAAGGAAAAATGTGGCAGCCCTTGAGGAACTCTCTAGCAAGCAGGTCAGTTGAATCAAAACTAATTAGTAGTAATTTGATTTGAACATTTTATTAGTTTCCAATATTCCAACCATATTAATTAACAGATATAATAATTTGTTTTAATATTTGTGATCCAAAATTATTAGGTTGATGAGTTCATTTCCCGGTGGAATGATAGCTCAGCCTTCAGAATGAGTTATGAAAAGGCAATCTTACCATCACTTGACAGGCGTCAATTGAGTAGGGATGGACGGATTAGGAATGATGATGAAGAACCCATTATTTTGAAGGATTTACTAGATTTAAATGGAGATATTGATGCCATTAAATCATTTGTCGTTCCTTTTATTGCAAGATTTTAGCTTTGATTAAGATTTTGGAAGTAATGAGAAACAAAAATGTAACTTTTTGATGGACATTGTTCGGTGTCTTTGTGCTTGTAATTCAATCAATTTAATTTGCATGCATCTCTTATTCAAAGAGTTGAGTTCAAATCTCCACTTCTAAAATGAAAATACTCCCTTCATTCCAAATTCCAAATTAATTGTCACTTAAGCCAAATTTTTTGTTCCACAATATCTGTCGCTTCAGGATTTTAAGAGAGCATTAAATGTACTTTTACCACTATTACCCCTCTTTAAAGATGGAAAGATAATGTTATACAAAATATTTAGAGTATTAATTAAAGGACAATATAGTCCTTTAACTGAATTTTTCTTTGAATTTTATCAACTTTAAATGCATTCTTAATCAGTGTGCATGAAACTAAAGCGACAGATATTGTGAAATGGAGGGAGTAAAATATTTGGTAGGTAAACATTAAGGCTCCTATTAACAAAATGGCACAATGCGTGTAGGCATATCCTTTTCCCAATTTGGACCTGGATTTGGATTTACACGTGTATAAATAATTCAAAAAGTTTGTAAAGTTTGTTTCCATGCACTTGTGCTGTATATGATTTTTTTTTTCCAATTTGAACTCGTGTTTACACGTAAAGAGGCCTGTTGAATCTGAGTTTAAAAATAAACTTGTTAGTAGAAAAGACAAAAATAGAATAGTTATCTCAATCCTCATCAAAAATTGATTAGGTATTTAGTATTGCTAGGTGTTGAAAATCATAGATAGTATATATGAGAAAATTTTAAGATTTATTTTATTTATTTTTAAATTAATTGAATGAAGAATAAAAATGATCATAAATTAAAAAGAAATTGAATAATACAAATTTTATTATATAAATGGAAATAAAAAAACTTAATAATAAGGTGATTATATACATCAAATTAAATATACAGAACATCATATAGAAATGCCCTAAATGCTCTTTCTTTTTATTCTCACCTCACAGACACAACTAATTTATTTAACACATATAAAGTTCACCATTTCTTCTCATCTCATAAGTATAAGTAATAATCTCACTGTCATAACTGTTTTTCATCGTACCAGAGTCAATCTCCCAATTTTAACAAAGGAACCCTCAGTCGGTGAGAAAATTTGCATTTCATAATTCCCATTTAGTTTGGATCTCATTGGTGTGCCTGAAATCACAATTGAGAACTAAAGTCCCATCCATTCTTCTCAAAACAAAGCTTTCCACCAATACATAACAAGAAAATCTCTTCCACCCATTTCCATTGGCAGTCTCCACCCTTTCAAACTTCTCAACTCCATCAACCCACCCACCTGACTCTTCCAACCTGTTGGATTTATTTAATTGGTTTGACCCATATAACTTTGGGTTTTCCTTGTTATTAAAGGGTTTTAATTGATGGACTTAAAATCCTAGTTAGACAAGACCTTAAAGAGGTCCATAAGGATTTAAGAATCCTATTAGGATTAGGACCTAAAAGGTTTATTATATAAAGGGATGAACCCTCTCTTTTCTCTTCATAAGATCAAAAATACTTGACGGCTAGGTTTTCTCATCCATCAGAGAAACCATAAGAGTTGAAGGCGGAAAGGGGAAAATCATCTTGTTCGAGATTTTCTGCACAAAGCTATGGACAAGAGGTAAGTTCTAACTTTCTTGTTTATAATTATACGTGGTTGATTTATTCGGGATATAAGATCCAACTATGAAAGTTATGTTCATATTTTCATTAAATATTAATTAGAAAATATGCTAACAATTG
The DNA here is from genome assembly GCA_001974805.1 of Corchorus capsularis. NCBI lineage: Eukaryota > Viridiplantae > Streptophyta > Magnoliopsida > Malvales > Malvaceae > Corchorus > Corchorus capsularis. Next base: position 2,300 of record AWWV01010554.1, on the reverse strand, counting down.
GTATCAAGAACTTGGTTATAAACCCGAAAAATTACCATTAAAGTGATTAATTATATTTGTGTTCTTAAAAGTTTAAAGAACACATTAAGAATTTTATTGCTTCCGCTTAAGTATGTTTATCGCATGATATATGTGTAATTTATTATTGATAAATTGCATTAGGTTTTGTGGAATTCGTTCTCTCTAGTTTTGCGATATATGGCATAAACCGAAAAAATTGATTCTATTTTGCAATTGAGTAAATCATGCATGAATCCAATTTGAAATGCGTGGCTCATACATGCTTGGGATTGAATTGAATTTGCCACCTGGCATATTGCCAACTTGCAGAATATTATTAGATTGCTTTGGTTGTTTTATATATGTAATGATATATAAATATATTAGGTCTTTGAATTTTGCAAAGTTAATCTGGTGATATATTATATTATAACGAATAAAAGAAAGCCATTATGTTTGTTTGATTTGGCTAATAGAGTGGTTGGCATCTGGCATATGTTGATTACAATTGTATGTATTTAACGATGGATTTGGTTTCCTTTGTTGATTAAATTTATTCATACAAGGGAAAATCACATGCTTAATTGTTATTGTTTTCCCATTAAGGATTATATTTGGGATATTAAAGATGTCTAATTATTTTCTCATATCAAAGTATATAATATTTTGGGATATTAAGGATGAATTATTAAGTGTCTAATGAAAGAAAAAACCAGTTAGTCACCAAAGTGACCTAGTTTGAAAGGAATTTAGACATCAATTATATTTTTTTTTTCAATTAATCATGTCATTGATGTTGATATAGTACAACAATTAAAGGACATGGGGCGAGTAAAGTCAAACATTAAAGGCATAGTTTGACTTATAAGGAAATTCTTTCGCCAATTAATGTTCACAACACAAATGTCTATTATATTGTGAGCCTGTTAGTCACCAAAGTGGTCTGGCTTGATAGGTTGTATAGACATTAGTTGTAAATTTTCAATTGTTCATGTTTTGATGCCATTAAAAGGGAATGAACAATTGAGGTTCATTAATTATATTGCTAGGAGGTAACCCAAAGGTGGACCATTGCTTATGATTAGTGATAAATTAAAGAGGCAAATTAACATACTTGGTGAATGTGTTTGTACATCCAAAGATGACAAGCATATTTATTTGAGTGTGATTAATTGTCTATTAAAGATTATATATTTGAGTTGGCATCATAAAAGATTATGTATTTGAGGTATCACCCAAAGGTGAACTTAAATGCATATTTAAAGTAAGTATTTGGTTTGAATCCATTAAAGTTACTCAAAGCATAAAAGTAGTAAGCTTTGTTTGCAGCAAAGAACAATATGTTCTATATTGGAAATAGGGTTGTCAAGTTCAATTGACTGAATTACGTGGATTGGTCCGTACAGATCCAGTTTCAACTGGTATTATGGATTTGGACCTAGCCATAATGGATAAAATCTAGTAGCCATTACGGAGGACACTACAATTGATGACAAGTCTTTATTATGAGGCTTTGGAAAGGTCCAAAAGGCTAACATTGAACTTGATGTAAATGATGATGGCATAAACTGTTAAGCCATCAATGCTCAAAATGGTTAATGTATGGGAATTTATGCAGAAAATTAAGGATATCCCCAATTGGATATAATGGTAAAGTCCATTGTTAGGAATTTGATTAGTGAGCTAATGACCAAGGAAGTTGATTGGCCATAGTTCATTAAAGATCATGTGACATAAAATGCTAATCTAGCAAGTTAAAATTGTTTGGAATGGATGTAAGTGAGTATTTCCTGGTTTAGTTCATTATTAATTCACTTTCTCTGTAGTTTGGTCAGTTCTTTGTGAATTACAATTCACTTAAGGAAAATGGAACTTTAAAGAAATTAAGGCCATGATGGTTACAGAGGAAGGGAGGTTGATGAACATAAAAGAAAACTCTATCCATTTTACAATTTATGAAGTACTAGTAGCGGCAAGGCTAAGGCAAGTTAGTAGGACAAGAAAAGGGACAAAGCCTCATTAAAGGTTATTGATGGCTAAATCCATAAGGAGTTGAGGTACTTCTTCTGCAAAAAGAAGTGATCACCTTAAGAAAGTTTGCCCAAAAGAAAAGGTTCAATTGGGGGAAGAAAGTACATATTTTGAGTATATGTCGAATTGAACCTTATTAAAGTATTAACAATGCCTTTGGAGTAGATTCTTGTACTGTAGTGTACATAATGGAAACTCTATTTTCTTATGGCATAAAAGATTATGTGACATATCCAAAGAAAGGATTATGAGGTTAGTGAAAGGTGATA
>AWWV01010553.1:0-32758 GCA_001974805.1 Corchorus capsularis | reverse complement strand
AATTACAAATTCACTTAAGGAAAATGGAACTTTAAAGAAATTAAGGCCATGATGGTTACAGAGGAAGGGAGGTTGATGAACATAAAAGAAAACTCTATCCATTTTACAATTTATGAAGTACTAGTAGCGGCAAGGCTAAAGCAAGTTAGTAGGACAAGAAAAGGGACAAAGCCTCATTAAAGGTTATTGATGGCTAAATCCATAAGGAGTTGAGGTACTTCTTCTGCAAAAAGAAGTGATCACCTTAAGAAAGTTTGCCCAAAAGAAAAGGTTCAATTTGGGGAAGAAAGTACATATTTTGAGTGTATGTCGAATTGAACCTTATTAAAGTATTAACAATGCCTTGGGATTAGATTCTTGTACTGTAGTGTACATAATGGAAACTCTATTTTTTTATGGCATAAAAGATTATGTGACATATCCAAAGAAAGGATTATGAGGTTAGTGAAATGTGATATCTTATCTCAATTGGATATTGTTAACTAGAATGTATGTGCTGATTGCATTAAGGAAAGTAATTCAATCACATATCAAAGAATCCAGCCATAAGAAATGGTCAACTATTTTGAGTTGATACACATCGACATATGTGGTCCTTTTGATGCTCCATCATGGAATGGTGAAAAGTACTTCATTACCTTTATAGATGATTACTCACAGTATAGTTATATATATCTTCTGCATAATAGTCTCAATCAGTGGATGTCCTAAAGATATTCATTGATAAGGTGGAAAGGCAGTTGGATAGAAAGGTAAAGTTTGTGAGATCAGATCGAGGTAGTGAATATTATGGTAAATATGATAAGAGTGGACAATGTCTAAGTCCATTTGAAAAGTTTCTTGAAAGTCGGGGCATATGTGAACGGTATACTATGCCCAATACACCATAAGTAATCGGTGTAATTGAAAGGCGGATTTGTGACTCGTATGGACATGGTTAGGAGTATATTAAATTACAGTTTTGTGCCTTTGACATTGTGGATGCATGCAATATTGTTGCATATCTGTTTAATAGGGTTTCTAGTAAGACAATTCCTAAGACTCCTTATGAATTGTGGACGGAAGGAAACCTAGTTTAAGGCTCCTGCATGTTTAGGGTTGCCTGGCAGAATTAAGGATATTATGAAATCCACATGAAAAGATGTTTGATGCAATAACCATTAATGGTTATTTCATTAGTTATCTGGATTAGTCAAAGCATTACAGATTAATTGCCCTAGCCATAGTACGAGGAAAAGTTGAGTCTGGTAATATTGGGTTCATTAAGAATAGCTAGTTCAGTGGGAGTGGAGAACCACGAAAGGTGGATATTAAAGAACTTTGGGGTTCAAACCCTACATCCAGTGTTTCTCATAAGGTTGTGTCCTATTGTTGTATTATGGTTACACAATGTATTGGAACAACTAGTACCATACCCACAAACGAACATAAAGGTGTTATTAATGTTCCATATAAATATGAGGAACATGTAAAGGATGAACCATTAAATGATGCACAAGTCAATAATGAGCAAGCAGTTATAAACCACAATTTATGGCATTAAAGAGGTCTATAAGGCAAACAAGACTTGTTATTTCGTCAAATTATGTGGTTTACTGACTTGAGCATGAATATGACTTGAGCATTGGTATTGATCTAGTCTCGTTCAGACAAGCCATGGAATGAAACAATTCTGAAAGGTTATTAGATGCCATGAAAGAAGAGTTGAAATCTTTGATGATAACAAAGTCTGGGAACCAGTCAAGTTGCTTAAAGGTTGAAAACGAGTTGGTTGTAAATAGGTCTTCAAGACCAAACGAGACTCGAAAGGCAACATAGTAAGCTATAAGGCTAGACTTGTCGCAAAGATTGCATTATACTAGTATGGCATTGAATAAAGAGACCTTTTATCCGATTTCAAAGGGCTCTTTGAGAATTGTTATGGCTTTGGTGGCTCATTAAATTCTAGAGCTTCACCAAATGGATGTAAACCGCCCTTCTGAATGGTGACTTTAAAGACAAGTTTATATGGACCAACCATAAGGTTGTTCGGCCACGAGAAAGGAAAAGTTGATGTGTAAGTTAAAGAAGTCAATATATATATTGATACAAGCTTCCTGACAATAGTATCTTAAGTTTTTTTATATTATCAAGTCATATGGTTTTGTGGAAAACATTATATTCAATGTATCTACATGAAGTCAGTGGGAGCTAGTTCATTATGTATATGTTGACAACACTTTACTTGCTGCGAATTGTGCTGGTTTGTTACATGATGTAAAGATGCATCTCTCTAACATTTTGGAATGAAAGATATAGGTGAGGCATCTTATGTGAATGGGATAGAAATATTCTGTGATAGATCACAAGGATTGTTAGGATTGTCTCAGAAGAGCTACATTGATAAAATGTTTGAGAGATTCAGAATGGAAAGTATTCTGTAAGAATAGTTTCAAGAATGACTTGGAACGAAAGGCTATATGAACTATTCCCAATGCATTAGTGGTTGGGAGTATTATGTATGTTCGAACTTGTACTCGACCAAATGTAAGTATATTACTACATGAGTGTTTGGTCGATATCAAAGTAATCCCGAAAGGAATCACTTGAAAACTGCAATAAAAGTTCTTAGGTATTGACAAAGCACCTAAGATTATGTGCTCACATACAAGAGGTGAGATCACCTTGAAATGATAATTTACTTGGATTTAGACTATTTCGGATGTGTGGACTTAAGGAAATCCACGTTTGGTTACTTGTTCCTGTTAGCGGGAGGAGCAATATTATGGAAGAGCGGAAATCAGTAAGTTATCGCTTCTTCCACCATGATGGCTGAATTTGTAGCATGCTTTGAAGCTACAGTTCATGAATTGTTGTTGCGAAACTTTATCTTGGGGTTTAGAATTGTCGACGGCATAGCTAAGCCGCTGAGAATTTTCTGTGATAATTTCGCAACAGTCTTCTTCTTAAAGAATGACATATACTCAAAAGGTGCTAACCTTATGGATTTGAAAGTATTTGTCTGTGAAGAAGAGTTGCAGAAACATACAGTGTCTATTGAGCATATTGGTACTGATCTGATAATAACGGATCCGTTAACTAAAGGATTATAGCCCAAAACTTTCTTTGGCCAGGATGAATGGATGGGCATTATAGACAAAGTCCTTGTTAGCATTATAGTTTGTTATGTATATATATACATGAAAGAATACTTGCTCGGATTGTTATGACACTGGTGAATTCAATTAAGGTTATGTTTGTGTTTCTGCTTATCACTTGTCATCCACATTATGGTATATACATGAATTGTTTGTGTGATGATGAATTGTGTCTTTGGAAGACAATTAAAATGAGGATTATAGTTTTTCCCTCGATTATGGTATTCTCCATAAAGGCCATTTTGAGTTGGGCTAATTACGTGATACATGGAAGGGATCAAGTCATTATTTGACTTGTGACCGCCATGATCCGATTAACCCAATTCAATCAAAGGAAGGATATGACTTGTGAATTTCAATATAAAATGCGCATTTAAGGTATATTGAATCTTCAAGTCATTATATGGGCCAAGTGGGAGATTGTTGGATTTATTTAATTTGTTTGACCCATATAACTTTGGGCTTTCCTTGTCATTAAAGGGTTTTAATTGATGGACTTAAAATCCTAGTTAGACAAGGCCTTAAAGAGGTCCATAAGGATTTAAGAATCCTATTAGGGTTAGGACCTAAAAGGTTTATTATATAAAGGGATGAACCCTCTCTTTTCTCTTCATAAGATCAAAAATACTTGACAGCTAGGTTTTCTCATCCATCAGAGAAACCATAAAAGTTGAAGGCAGAAAGGGGAAAATCATCTTGTTCGAGATTTTCTGCACAAAGCTATGGACAAGAGGTAAGTTCTAACTTTCTTGTTTATAATTATACGTGGTTGATTTATTCGGGATATAAGATTCAACTATGAAAGTTATGTTAATATTTTCATTAAAGATTAATTAGAAAATATGCTAACACAACCATCTCATTTTCTCCACAATTGCCAAACTAAACCCTACTTTATTAACTTCTCTTCCATGCTCATTAACTACTCTAAACCATACATACCCATCATTAGTAATTCCATTCCCCTTCATAGCTTCTATTCCAAACAAGAAATTCACTTCCCTTTGTATGCTTACATCCACAGCTACAACATTCCCTTTGCTGCCATCATTCTCCCATGAATATATCTTTTGCCAGTATTTCTCTAAAGTTAATGTGTAGAACAAAGATTTCTTCATTTTAACTTTGAGAGGACCTCCATCTCCCTTCACAAATACAAATGGAGTATACCATTTGCCAATGATTATAGGTGTGGAATTAAGTTCCGGAATTCGAATTCGGAGGGACTCATCAATGCCTAGAGCCTCATCCAAGTCATATACCTTAGAAGTTCTGACAAAAAGATAGAATTTGTACCTTAGGAAACGTGGAGGATAACTGTGAGGAACAATGGGCTTGGCATAAAAGCCAGCCTTACCATCACTGCAGATTTCATATTGTTGGTATTCATCCCTGTAATCATAAGGTACTGGTTCAACATCCGTAATAATTCTTCTAGAGCAACAGTAACTCATATCCTCTTCTGTTGAACACCGGGTTGCCAACCTGTTAAATTTTACATGAACATGTTTAGTCTTGCAAATGACAGAAATCAAGAAATATGCTAAGTTTTACTCGCATCATGTGTCCCAAATTATCTGTCTATTTTTGGTTTTTTTTTCGTCCCAAACTATCCGTCACATATCTAGATTCAAGACAACTTCGACAACATTCTACCCTTTATTATTAATTATATATTTAAGGGAAGAGAAACATATAATTAGTTAAGTTAAGAGTTGTTTGATTTGGAAAGTATATGTAAAAGTTGCATAGAGTTTGGTAATCAACCAACTTTTTTAATAGTAATCCATCATATGGTTATATTATAAAATGTGCCACTTATTATGAAGCAAGCAAAAAGTGGAAGTGTTCCACTTATTTGTATAATATCGATGATATGGTTAAATTGGGACAGATAATTTGGGACGGAGAGAGTAATTAATTATGCTAAAGGGAAGGAAAAGTGGTAGAAATAAAGAACTAAGAGGAGATGGAAAATACAATACCCGGTGTGACTGCCAGCAGAAGCAAGGATGACATAGTAGCGGTTTGAAGACAAGGGATGATCAAGAACAGGGAGGAAGAAGCACCAATCTGGTGTATCATTGTAATTGTTAAGAAGAATAGCGTTTTGAGGGAGTGGGGGCTTCACAAATAGTCCTTTTGCATACCCATTGCTTAAACATCCTCTCCCTTCTGCTTCATCCCACTCCCCTCTCATCACCATTAAACCTGAGTTCCCTCCTCTTTCTGCTGCTCCCAACACCTCCTCTTCATTCCTTCTATATATGGAAAGTTCCCTTGCTACATACATTTCTCTCTTCCTTTACAACACTACTAACTACTAAGCATTGCTTTCTATATATAGCTGATTTTATGTTTAACATATGAAAGAATTTATCAGCAAGAGTCCATATTTGTTTCCAAGTAATTGGCTTTATCCCTTCGAACATTAAAATATTACGTGTACAAGTGCTACAAGACATACAGAAGATTAATAAGTCTTTATTTTTTTAGTATTTTTTCTTTTCTTTTCTTTTTTTTGGTGAATAATTTTTTTTTTAGTATTTTTTCGATATTGACGATAATAACGAAAATTACAAGCATCCTAAATCAATGATCTCTATTGATACATTTGGACAATGATCACCCTTGTTTTCTTAATTTATCGACATCAATCAATCAAATCAAATAAATAAATCCTAAAGTCTAATTATTCTCTTAAAATACATATATTTCCCTTGTCCTTAATTATTGTCTGAATTTTGACTTTGTCATATTTTTTCAACTCAAACTATAATTATTAGTATATTACTCCCTCCGTCCCAAATTATCTAACTCTTTTGGATCAAACTAATTTTATTTTTGACCTTTAATTACAAAAAATATATACACAATCAAATTTTCCAAAAATATGTTTTGAAAAGACTTAACTTAATCAAAACATAATTTTTAAAAATTTAATTCTATATAATTTTTTGACTAAAGGCTCAAATAAGGGCCGAGCTTTCATAAAAATCTCAAATAAGGGTCCCAAAACACAATTTCAACAAATTAAAGTACATATTTAGCAGATTATAACATACTGTGCAAGATATTAGCTAATACTAGTGTGTGAGATGTATATAAATTAAAAAGCACGGAAAATTTTGTATCATACTACGTTTATTGAATTTATTTGGATTAAAATGTTTTGATTTTTAATTAATTTAATAACACCATTTTCCTATCAAAATTGATGTGTAGGCATGACAAGCATTGGTTTTCATCTGAGTAGAACCTAATTTGTAAAAATTTACTTAATGTGTCTTCTAATTTGTTGAAATTGTGTTTTGGGGCCCTTATTTGAGATTTTTATGAAAGTTCGGGCCCTTATTTGAGATTACAGCCATTATGTTAATTAAGTAGGTACTTGGTAAGTAATAATTTGACTTTGGTAAGCACAGGTTATTCGTATAATTTGCTATGGTATGTGATTGGCTATAAATGCAACAAGCCTGTTAAGTGGCACTGGGTTTGGTCAGTTCTACTACAAGTAACTCCTCACTCGTCACTTCCCAAGAGAATCGAGAGGATCTTCTTTCGTTTTCCATTGCGTCTTCTTGCTTTGATTCAACGGGCCAATTAAGTATTAACCTCCTCAGCGTGACCCGTAAGTCCCTCTCTTTATGCTTTCTTATGCCAACTACTTCACTGGGTTCTCAACAGAATCCAAATTGAATGCGGGGTTTGTAATTTGTATTTGTTCTGTCTCCTAGTTAAAGCAAAGAAGTAGATTCCCAAATCTTGAATGTAGCGTGGCGTTCGGCGTTTATGCTTAGAGAAGCCATTCATGTTTTAAAAATCCTGTTCTTGTGGCCGATTCGTGAATCGTGATGATATAATGCTTTTATCAGTTGAGTTTTACTTGAATTCAATCTGGAATGTAGCTTATTTTTGTGGACAAAACACTTATGTATATTGCCTTAATTTTTTTCTCAAATTCTTGTGGTCAATCCGGGACTCATTTCATTGTCTTGCATGTATTGTATTTTATGCCCCTTAAACAAGTTCAAAGTTGCTCTTTCTGTAAAAATAAGCATTTTCGATGAAAATCTACTGATAATTTTATAAGACACAAAAATGGTACATCTCTGATTTCTGCCTTTATAGGACTGAGTGTTTGCTCTGTAAGATTGTTATTAATTGTGATTTGTTAAATAAAAACTGTTTACACTTTAATTACATTCAATTACAGATAATCAAGAAGCGGTTGTAAACAGGGGTGAGAATATAATGATGGATCAGTGGCCATTTCTTAAATTGAAGCGCTGGCAATGGTGGCTTTTGGTGGCATTAATCAACATATTCTTCCTCATTGCTGGCCAAGCAGCCGCGGTTCTTCTGGGGAGGTTTTATTATGATCAAGGTGGGAATAGTAAATGGATGGCCACTCTTGTTCAAACTGCTGGCTTCCCAATCCTTTTAATCCCTTATAATTACTCTTGGTATACTTTGTGCTTGGAGTAGTTGTAGCTGGTGACAATATGTTGTATTCTGCTGCTCTGATTGCTGTGAATGATGAATCTCAATGACCCTCAGCCTCAGGATCAGTTTCAAAGGGCAAATTTCTGCTGGGATTCCTCTCTACCCTTGGAGCTTCTGCTCTTTACTCTCTTTTGCTCAAAGGGCAATTAATAATAATTTTTTTGGCAATTAATAATAATTAATTGCATTAATTGAAAATTTTTTTGCATTAGTTGCAGGCATAATGTAAAGTTCACCAATGTGGGTATGCTTTAGAAACCCGCAAGGCAAACTGCCTAAGTTTTGGACCTAAGTTTATTCCCAAAATGATCCTCTTTTAGTTTCTAAGGCCCATTTAAAGCTTTTTATTTTTAACAAGGCCCATACTTTAAGAACCCCTTCTCATAGTCATATCCAGCAAATTTCCTTATCGCTAGACGCTATGTATCAATCTTTTCAAATTTGATTTCCTTTTCTTTGTCATCATTACCTAAAGTTTTCCGTATCAATCTCTTCTTTTCAAGAAAAACCCAAATAGTACGTAGCAGTAGTTTTTCGTTTTGGGTATGTTTTCCAACATTGAATATGGGATGTATCTTGTTAATTGTTATTCTCTAATCAGTCTAGAAATAATGCAATTTTCTTTTCAATTCCATGTGGAATACTTCAGATAGTTTTAACAATTCCAATCTACTTTTGAAACTAATATACTCTTTACACCATGAATTGATGCGAATATTTGACCCACGTTGAAAGAAGTAGGCAAAGTTTTGTCTTTGATATACTATAAGTTTTTCTTTTGCTAACTTTGGTGGTTGCTTTTGTGCTTATAATTAAGATTTTTTCTTGTAATTAGCCGCTAATTTAAATATTAAATGCATCCATATATAATGCAATGTTCTCCATGTGGGATGTTCTGTTTCATTTCACCAAGTTGAAAATTTTGTCCGGAATAAGAAAAATATATGGGTGTTGGTGATCTTATCAAAAAATCAAATTGGTCTATTTTAAGCTTATTTCTATGGTAGGTAACATATAGAGCTTCATTTTTGTTTCGTCCAAACTCAAAACCCAAATTGTCCTTTAGCCTGTAAGAGGAGGATTTCTTCTCTGAACTTCATTCGTCACTCTTCCACCATGAAAGTGATGGCCACGTGTAGCTTCAATGACCTTGTTAGGAATTAAGGACTCATTCTTCGCTATTGATGGAGATAGCCATGTGAGTTGCTTCACCCTCAAAATTCCCTATGCATAAAAAAAGGAAAAAGTCTTAACTTTATTGGTCAAAAATCCTTAATTCTTTTTATTAAGTAAAACCCAATTAAAAAATTAGGCCTAATTTGTCAATAGTAGAAACTAACAAAGTTTAATGTACATTTCAATTAGATATCAATCTTAGAAATTGCACTTAAAACAAATTAAGCATGAATCACAAAATCAAAACCATCCAATAATCTCCTCCCTTAGTGATGATGATATAAGAAGGATTGGAAATGAGAGAGCCCAAATCCCCGGCCAATATTACGTGCCGTAGAAATTGAATGAAATGAATCTTGAGCCGTCAAGCGAAGTATTTTTTTGGAGCGTTGGATGGTGATAAATTCAACGGCTAATATTAAGAATTAACCACCATCACCGGCAAAATTAAAGAACATGTGTTTTGTCTTTGCTTGATTATTACAATTTGATTACAGCCGCAAATCTTTGCATTGCACATGTTTATTTACAAATTACAAGTAGTAATAAATAATTAAATAGTTAATCAAAGTGTATGCCCTTGAATTTGGGGAGGTCAGGGTCAGGTCACGTGTACATATATACGGATGATGAGAATTAAACATACGAAAATATTAAAATTGAAAAAGGATGATAATGTGGGGCCCGGTGTTAACCGTCCTAGTGGAACACATAACCGCTAGTGGGTTGAAATCGCGAAATCAGACAAAGAAAGACGTTATAAGTCTTCTGGTTTCGTCTGGTTAAAGTCCAAAAAGCCAAAGAGAAATCAGATTGCGGTTTTCTGCCGGCAACTAAGCCTGGAAACCAGCAATCTTAATTGATGTAATTTGCGACAAGACTCAAGAGAGAGTTAGATTCAATTATTACCAACATTTTTTACATTGGTCGTCTTTTCTGTTGTTCCTCCTGTTTTGACTTTATTCTATCAGATCATCTTTGGCCTTGTTCTTCTTTATTTCAATCTGTGATTGTTGTTTGGCTCTCTTTCTGGTGCTTTGTGTGTTAATACTCTTCTGGCATTTTCTTCTTTCGCCTTAGTACTTACTATAATTTGGAGAATCACTAATTACTAATTGAGGTTTATTACCTAATTATTAGTAGAATTTGAAAATTGTAAGAAACTAGAGCTGAATTCCCTTTTTTTTTAAAAAAAAAAATCAAATACTACATGTGAACTGTTATCTACTAGTTCATACGTAAGTCTTAACTTGTTAATTAATTATTGTTTATGTCCATTTGAATCTTAGTAATGACTAATGAGCTAGCTAGAGGCCATATTATGTAGGATGATGTCATATATGGGATAATATTTAGCCAAATTCCTTGTTAATTCATATTAATATATAGTAATAAATCAAGTCTAGTATATTTCGTATCTCAAGGATCCTATTTGACTAGTAGCAAAGGGATTCTATTTGACTTGTTCCTGAAGAAAATAACGCCTAAATCATTCAAAAAAAAATCATATACACGTGTCTTCATCTGAGTGGTTGCATTAAACCATGCATTAACCTTTTTTTTCCCTATAAATACCTAGTCGATATGAACTCCTAAACCCATCAGCAAAAACTCAGAGCCTGAACTTTGCATTTAGCTATAGCTTTTCTCTCTCAACTCTCAACACTTGGTCAAAGATTTCAATATTTCATGGCTTCCACTCTTCTAACATTGGCAGCCACATTTTCTCTGTTATTCCACTCATGTTACTGTTTCTACCCTAAGCTCCTTAATGCCTCATTGGCAGCATCTGTCGAGTCGTCTGATTGGTCCCCAGCCGGAGCAACTTGGTATGGCAGCGCCACGGGGGCTGGAAGTGATGGTAATCTATTAATGAGCATGGGGAATTATTGACACTATCTACACTTCTTTTTTTTTTTTTTCCTCAATAATATTATTGGTGATTATAATTTTAACATATTTTCGTTCGTGTATATTTCTAGGTGGAGCTTGTGGTTACGGCAGTGGGGTGGAACAAGCCCCATTTTCGGCCATGGTATCGGCCGGAGGTCCTTCCATATACAAATCCGGCAAAGGATGTGGCGCCTGTTATGAGGTGCTTGCACAATTTTTTCATGTCTATATTTATATTTCCATACATATACGTAAAGTTTGCATATTTGCATTGGGTTTGCAGTTGTTTAACACATGAAGTATACGGTTGAAACAGGTGAAATGCTCGAAGACTACTAATTCAGCCTGCTCGGAAAACCCTGTGACCGTAGTAATCACCGACGAATGCCCTGGCTGTGTTTCCGAGTCCGTTCATTTCGATTTGAGTGGCACAGCTTTTGGTGCCATGGCAAATCCCGGCGAAGCTGACAAACTCCGTAACGCTGGAACCTTTCCGATTCAGTATAGAAAGTAAGGTTTTACCTTAATTTCTGTTTACATGTCTGATATGGCGGTGTGTTAGAAAGACTGACGAAATATTGAAAACATGACATATAATTATAAAATGATTTTCCCACGAAGAATTTAAAGGAAAAAGGAGAATAAGAATAAAAAGTCTTTGTCTCCTTGAATTTCTTGATTATTATTATTAATTAATAGGACATTTCGCTATCAAAATCTCTCAACATTAATTTTCAAATCATTCCGTTTATTATATTGACGAAAATGAAAATGTCTTGGCAGAGTTAAGTGCAACTATCCAGGAATGACGATTGCCTTTCACGTTGATGCCGGGTCAAATCCAAACTATTTTGCGACCCTAATTGAATATGAAGCTGGAGATGGTGAACTTGGTTCGGTCGAACTTAAACAGGCTCTCGACACTGACTCCTGGCAACCCATGCAACAATCCTGGGGTGCAGTCTGGAAACTTGACGCCGGCTCCACCTTGCGGGCTCCCTTCTCTATCAAGCTAACCTCACTGGATTCTCACCAGTCCATTGTGGCTACTGCTGTGATTCCCGCCGGTTGGACTCCTGGTCAAACCTATAGATCAGTTGTTAATTTTAATGCCTGATAATACATATGCCCATAATAAACTTGTACTGAATACTATTCTATGTGTGTAATGTGTAGCACTTTAAAACTTACTGTTGGCGAATTTTAGGTCGACATCATATTCTTCCATGTCATAAATGCTTGATTAAAGTATAAATGTTTATGGCGGAATTATTAATGGAAAAATACTATATAGTTTGCCTTGTTTCACATTTTCTTTTTATTTGAGATCTTTCCTCTCCAAAAACAAAAATTATAAGTAACACTTGTGGATAAAAAAATATATGCATATATGATTCTCATGATTCAGATTCAGATTGACTAATAATATTGTAAATCAAGGTAATGAATAAGATGGGAAATATATTCTATTATGGACATATATTATATAGCCTTTGATATGAAATTATGCATTAAAAGACTGAAAGTGTAAATAAAAGAAATGTTTTTCGAATGGATTATTACTTTGGCTTAAGGTAACCGACGTAATCTACTACTAATTAATCATTTATGGATAAACTAATAAACAACTTCAGTACCAAAATTAAAAAAATAAATAAATAAACAACTCATCAATTTTCTAAAACCTTATCCCATGCGTTATCTCAAATTTGAAGATTTACCCCATGCATGATTTATTTTAGAGGGTGCTATACCTTAGACTAAAATTCTCCATAAGCTTTAGGAGTTTATTTAACAAGACACAATTCTATTGGTTAGTTCCATGACTGACATGATGAGGCTGTCTCATCTAATAATTTCTTCACCTTGTCAGCAATGTAGCAACCACTAAAATTGTAACAAGTCAAATTAACTTTTAAAATTTAGTCACAATTTTAGTCTAAGATTCAGTGCAATAGAATTTTAGAAAATTGTTGACCTGTCATCATATTAGTGGTTGGTTTCACAGCTAACACGATGAGTTAGTATCAACTAATAATTTTTCCCTTGAACATGTTTTTTTTTTTTGACTTACCACACACTTGTTAATTTAATTTGTTAATGTGTATGAATTTTAAGTAATAATTTTCCATGTCATAATCACTTTTTTTTAGGGATCCATGTCATAATCACTTGATTTTGTATGTTTATGGGGAAATAAATACGAATAAAAAAAATGAGCGATGCTAGTATGTTGTTACTTGTAAGTTGTAACCATGTTATCCTTAATCTCTTTTTTTTGGTTAAATGTTATCTCTTAATCTCTCTTTTTTTTTAATTACTCCTATATAGAACTTTAGTGTAGTATCAAAAATTAAAATGAAAACATTCTAAGTCATGAAGGGTTGCTTGTTAATCAAGGCATGAATGATTTAAAGAAATTAAATCAAAGACATATTTTCTTTCCATTTTCTTAATTTGTTTGATTAAGCATTGATGAAATACATCGTGAGTGAATAAACTAATTGAATAATTAAAGTTAGATTACCTTTATTCTGGGAATGTACTCGGCGTAAATTTAATATACAGAGTAGAAAGATGAAAATATCTCGGGGCTCACACACATAATTACCGAAAATCACATAAAAAAACCTTCCCTCCCAATTCCTGAATAACTAAACTAACGGACTTTCCATTTCAAATCCAAATCCCGCGCCATTTTCTTCCCTTTTAAAACCCAACCACGAAAACCATTGCCGATCACTCCAACCTCCATTCATCTGTTATTGCATTGAAGCCTTTCCTTATTTTACCCATCACTTACTCGCTGTTTTCCCCCTTATCCAAACAGAGATCTCCACCATCATGGTGAGAGTCTGTTCGAATGTGTGTGCCGGAGTGATGTGCGGCATAACATTCTTTTTGTCGGCGGCGCTCCTCCTCCTGGAAATGTTCTCCAGCAGAATTGTCAACGACGAATGCGGAAGCATCCTCCACACGCCGATGATCGTGATCGGAGTCGTTATCCTGATTTTCTCACTTGCAGGTCTCATCGGCTCCATCTGTGACTGTCCGGCGCTGCTCTGCATCTACCAGGTCTTTATGTTAGTCATGATCTTAGCCGCCGTCGCGTTCACCATCTTCGCTTTGGCGGTGACGAATAAAGGCGCCGGGAAGTTCTTATCCGGTAAAGGATATAAAGAATACCGGCTTGGTGATTATTCCCACTGGCTTCAAAAAAATGTGAACAACACTAAGAATTGGAATAAGATCAAAAGCTGTTTGGTTGCATCACCTATTTGCACCGATTTCCAGCGCCAGTATTCCAATCACACTCTGGAAAATTTCAACAAACAGCACTTGAATTCTATCCAGGTATATATATCAATTTTATTTATTGCTTTCTATTTTTTGAATTAGTACTAATTAATTACTAAATCTTCAAATCTGGAAAATTGCAGTCGGGTTGCTGTAAGCCGCCAAATGATTGTGGATTCACTTATAGGAGTCCGACTAACTGGACGGCGGAGGAAACGGTGTCGAATAATAAGAACCCAGATTGCAAAGTATGGGATAATAGCCAAAAAGTTCTCTGTTTCAATTGTGAATCATGCAAGGCGGGTTTTTTGCAGAGTATTAAGAGTTCGTGGAAGGAAGTGATCCTTTTCAACGGAATTCTCATCGGCTGTCTCATCATCGTATACGCTATTGGTTGCAGTGCTTTCATGAAACAAGATCGACGTACCTATCCTTGATTTAAGATTTAATTAAGTACCTTATTTATGTTGGACTGTTTTATTTATATCTTTAAAATTGTTTTGAATTTTGATTTCATTACTTGGTTGTACGAACATTTGGATTTTTTTTATTATAAAAAAAATATTATTGCTCGCATTGTTTTGTTTTTTTGATATATAGTATATCTTTGGGTTTTAATTTAAAGCCCATGGGCTTTGGGTTTTCACATCTTTCACGAATCACGGCCGGCTAACCCAGATTTTTAGGGTAGCCGGCCCAACCATTATATATATGGCATGGTCGCGTCACGCGATAAAAGCATAAAGCCATTCTATTTAAATTTTAATGTTCTTTATAATATTTTTTTCTAGATTAATTAATTAGCCCTACGATTATTACTCCATAATAATAATAATATAATAGTAATTACCGAAACATGAAGTGAAAAGTTTTTAATTAAGCAAAAATAATTGCAATCCAGCTTGAGGAATACAGAATAATAATATATAGACAGTAGAATGCAACATTACACCTCAAAATAACTAAATAATAACCTTTGGTCAAATACTCTCGGGATATATATATTTTCCATTGAAAATGACAAGAAATGAGCCGAAAAAAAAAAAACTGCATGGTTGTGTGTAATAAAAAAATCAATAATAAAAAGCCAACCTGTAATGACGAATGGTGGGTGGATGCCATCAACCTCTAAATGTGATAAATTAAATTCAATCATATGGAGTAGTATATATATAATCATAATTAATAATCATAATCATATATATGAGGAAATGGTCCCAATCGATCGTCGTCGAAGTGAATTTCTAGAGCTCAAAAATGTAGTTGAATAAGTAGACTGCTTACTTCGAACATATGGGTTGGACTAACCAAGAGTTGCTCTTTGCTTAATCACTATCACTACTTAATTGACTACCTACTTTGGCTTGGGGATTGCTTTGAATCAAAGCAAATAATTAAAAAGAATGATCATATATTCATTGATTTGATTAGATCAGTGACTAAACCCACTGCCGTGCTCATGGAAGCAAAGTCTTTGCTTACCCAAGAGTACTTCACTGACTAGCAGCTAATTAACATCTAATCTATTTAATTAACCTTATTAATTATAAATATATTCATTAATTTTTATATACACTAATAATTAATATAGATTAAGCCTTAACATTGCCTAACTTTTTAACTCTCTCCTCAACTTTATAATTTATTGTTTATGAAAGGTTGATGATGTCATATATGTTATGTTGAAGGATCGACCGACTTGATTAAGGAATTTAATTAGAATGAGTATGGAATAATTAAGTTAGCTGCAAACAAAGCTAATTGTGCAGCAATATTTTTTTATTATTACTTTTCCTTTTCAGGGTTAAAAAAATGGTAGTCTATTATTATACTAGAAGTAGAAAGAGAGAAGTGATCAAGCAAGAAAAACTAAAGGCAAATTTTAGATTTAATCCTTAATTAGTATCTCTAATTAGGAAAGAAAAGGGAGGTTTAATGAAGATAATAATAGGTAATAATAAGGTGATGAGATATAAAAATTCTGTGGAAAAGGCAGCTTGAACCAACCGACAGACAAGGAGAAGCATGGGTTAGTTTTCTTGGCTTGGAATTGAAGGGATATGAATAGGTATGGCAGTTAGAACCACTCTTCTCCCTTAATCTCTTTCTTTCACTCATCACTCTCTTCTCTTTCTCACATGCAAAAACAGACGACAAAACCTCACACTTGAACCAAAAAAAAAACATTTAATTTAACACTCAACTGGTTGTACGGAACTCCGTTGGTTTTATTAAATTTTTAGTAATTTGTTTTGACCGGCGGCGCCACCACCACCACCACAAAGCCGTGGAAAAAGTCTCTTACCCTCTAATCCTCCTACCACTTGTCACCACACTCCTCAAACTCTTTTCCCTTTGCTCTATCGATCTCATCCTTTTTTCATCCACACAAAAACCAATTAACCCACCCATTACTTCTACTAAAAACTAGGACTAGTTCCCCATTTCACCATACAACTCTGCATCCGCCTTTCACTACAAGAACAAACTCCCCATTTCTTCCTTCTTCCCCACTTCATTAATGTTATGATTTTTTTTACCCTTTCAAGATTAATTATAAATTTGTTCCCTTTTCTCTTTTGATTTTTGATTATATATTATTATTATTATTATTATTATTATTATTACCCTTTTTTTGTTCATTATTAATTGTATGGCTTTTATTGTGGATCAACAATCAAATAACTTCAAACACTTCTGTAAAATTTGCAAGAAAGGATTTGGGTGTGGCAGAGCGCTTGGTGGACATATGAGGGCTCATGGAATTGGTGACGAAAGCGGGCACATTGACGACGATGATCCTGCAAGTGATTGGGAAGACAAATTAGGAGGTAATGTGCCACCTAGCAACAAACGTATGTACGCTTTAAGAACGAACCCTAATCGATTAAAGAGCTGTAGGGTTTGTGAGAATTGTGGCAAGGAGTTTTTGTCTTGGAAATCATTTCTCGAGCATGGTAAATGTAGCTCCGAGGATGCTGAATCCCTTGTTTCTTCACCAGGTTCCGACGGCGACGATGGGGTTACAAGAAGAGGTTGCGGCGGTTGGTCGAAAAGGAAACGATCATTGAGAGCTAAAGTGGGTAATAATTTCAACTCCAATTGCCCTTCAAGCGAAGAGGAAGATCTTGCCAATTGCCTAATGATGTTATCTAATGCTACGGTTGATCCTTTCTTTACCGAGCCTGAGGAATCTTGTGCTTCCGCCAGCAAAGAAGAGGAACGAAGAAATACAATGAATTTCATTGCTCCTATTGCATGTAGAGTTCCTATTGATAACAACAAAGCCAAAGGCGTCGCTAAAGGGTTGTTTGAATGCAAAGCTTGCAAAAAAGTTTTTAATTCTCATCAAGCATTGGGTGGACATAGAGCCAGTCACAAGAAAGTTAAGGGATGTTTCGCAGCTAGGCTTGATCATATGGATGATAGTCAAGCTGATGAAGACCATGATGTTATTACTCACGAAGAATTTTTCCCGACGAAATCAGCGTCGACAATGCATTTTGATCAAGGAACAAGTACCCCATTAGCTTCGACATCCAAAAGAAAATCTAAAGTACATGAATGTTCAATCTGTCACCGGATTTTTTCGTCAGGACAAGCCTTGGGAGGCCATAAAAGATGTCATTGGATCACTTCGAATTCACCAGATACTTCCTCTTTGGCTAAGTTTCAGCATCAATTTCAAGATCACATTGAGCAGATTCAGCAAAGACCAAAGTTCATTGACAATTCTGATCAGGCTCTTGATCTTAAGCTCGATCTCAATCTTCCGGCTCCAGCTGATCAGGATCTTTTACGACGAAACCTTGTTAATTCTTCAAATTTCGATGTGTCGACGGAAATTTATTTGCAGCCTTGGATAGGGGTTGATAAATCGAAAGAAAAAGAAGAGAATAATCAACAGCAAGTACTGCAAGTTCATGACAAGGACAACAACAATGATAAGAAGAAGAACAATAATAATAAAAGTTGTAATAGTAATTCTATGCAAAATGCGGATGACGAAGCCGACAGTAAGGTGAAGTTAGCAAAACTAAGTGAACTAAAGGACATCAATATGAGTGGCGGTTCATCTCCATGGCTGCAAGTTGGGATTGGTTCAACTACTAATGTTGGTTCTGACCCTTAAAAAATTTTGCAATTCATTTATGATGAGAATAACATTTTCTCATTTATGTATCTTTCTTTTCAATTTCCATTTTGTTTGTAGACAATTTTGTATTAATATATATAATTATAAGAAACTGTAATTACAAAATCAAACATGTTCTTTGTTCTTTAGCATGTTTTTGGTATTACTATTAGGTGCTTGTTCAGCCTAATTTATTTTACAGCTTTTCTGTTGAAAGAAACTTAAGTCGCATCAAACAGAAAATTTAGAAGTATTTTTCGATTGTTTTTGAATTAAAAGTTAGAAATTCTAAATTGATTTTTTTTTTTTCAGAAATTCTAGTTAGGGTTCGAAATCAAACTGCACAAAAACGACTTTTAATGCCATTTATACGAGTATTTATGTATGGTATTATAACAGTTTGTTCATTCTTCGAGCTATTGATTTCATCTCAACTTTGCATTATAGATTTATAGTGTGATGTTTAAGTTGATTACTTGATGAAATTTGATTATAATTACCTTCTAATGCAAGGTTTGACTGATTTCTTGAGAAATTTTGCTGGCAACCTCGTTTGTGAAATTGGAGTGCTCAATTCACTCCAAGGGAGACACTTGTTGGGCAGGAAAAGAGTTGTCCACTTGTCCCTAGCTAGTTCCACGGCTCCACCACGTTTTAAATATTCTCAAATCAAAAAATGGCAAATCCCATTTTATTGCATAGGCCGAGTTTCTAGCTTTTGATTGGCTTTTTGATAAGAGCTGGAAGTCAACAGTTTTTGTGGAGTCA
Organism: Corchorus capsularis; assembly: GCA_001974805.1. Classification (NCBI taxonomy): domain Eukaryota; kingdom Viridiplantae; phylum Streptophyta; class Magnoliopsida; order Malvales; family Malvaceae; genus Corchorus; species Corchorus capsularis. The sequence goes on along the minus strand of AWWV01010553.1, from coordinate 13,846 downwards.
ATGGAGTAGTATTATTAGCGTAGCCAACAGCTTCAATAGATCAGTCAAAGTTCAGTGAAATGTAGGAGTATAAAAATAGAAGCCCATGGGCCTTAGCCCAATAGTCTCCCCCCACCATCCTTTCAATTAATTCTTTTTTGTTACACCTTTTGTTTATTTTTCCTTTTTGCTGTTACGATTACGTATTGAAGATTTGAAGTCCTAACTTTATAAAGTAGGTAAAGTCCATTAAAACCGAATTTGACTCGTATACTTTTTTCTTTTTTAATCTATTGATTGATGATACTTAACCAATTTTAGCATAGGAACTAAGTACCCAAAAAAATATTAGCATATAGGAACTAGCGGCTCTGCTAAAATAAGTAAATAATAATATATAATTAGAATAATATTGTTTTCTTGTTAATAGTAAATTACTAAATTATGTTCAACAGTTTTGGCCAAAAGAAATAAAGTTATGTTCAATAATTATAGTTACAAGAGGCTGAGATTAATTAAATTAATAAAATCAAACGGATGAGTTGCATTCTACTCAAGGCAATTTTAATAATGAAATAAGTTTAAATCGAGAATCATGAATGAGTCACACACATACCCATCACCATGAAACTATGAAAATGGCCCAAACCAAAAAAAAATGTTGGTCCATATGTTCCATACGGCACTCCAATTGCACATATTTATAACACAGATTAATTAATTATCTCCCATGCTTAAGCTTATTATAAAGTCAACAGACAACAATATGAATAATCCCAATTTCCAAACATATGTGGAGAAGAATTTGGGCAGAAATTAAACGTAACAACATAATCCCCACTCTTGCATTAATCAAAAGGGTTTTAGCATATCCTCTCATTTCCCACACCAAATTATTAGAGAAATAAAAAGAAAACCAAATTTTATATATAGCAACCTGTTTGACTTTGCTCAAATTTTTAGTTCTAACTTCTAACAGCTTTTATTGAGAACCTAATAACTTCTTTACTAGTACTACAATGGGTGCAAGACAAGTTGATAAATATACTATCTTAAAAACAATCTATAGTGTTAAAAAAAAAGGCTACAGAAACCTGCACTAGCCATTAAAATCAGCTTGACATAAGCATCAAAAGTTGGGGAATTTATATTTATAAATTGTTTTTCTTTGGCTAACATCATTAACCCTGAATCATGAGAGAGGGAAAGAGTAGTCAATGATTCTTGGTGCCAATCCATCTTTAGGGGCAAATGCTAAGAAAGTTTTTTTTGTAGCTAGCCTCCTCCTCCTTATCTTCAAGTGGAATCTTCTTACAAAATTAAAGTGCATCCCCATTACTTGTTTGACTTTAGGAGTTGCCCACTTCATCAACCATATCAAATTGATCAATTAGAAAATTTGATTTGGGTTCTTATTTGCTTCCAATTAATGGTTTAGTACTCCTTGGACTAAATATATATAGACTATACACATGCAACTCATGGAAGGCAATAAAGACAGTAATTCAATTGAATCATGGAGATATTTTAAACAGTATAAAGGAAAATGTGCATCATTATTATTGAACTAAAATGACCATAATGCAATATATATATGTAAGTCAAGTCAAAATCAAATAAAAGCATTAAGTTAATTCTTGGCAAGTTTGAGAAACCCTTTTGATGGAGGGGTCTAATTCGAGAGGAAAATGGGAGCCAAGGAAGAGAGGGAAACGCGGTTGGGGTTTCCCCCCTGTGGCCCCTGGATTGAGACTAACCGACGACAAATGCGCGATGAGTGATAATTAGTGAAGTTTATTTTTTCTTAAAAAGTTCTTATTAGATATACAGAATCCATGGCCTGTGATAAACAATGGTCTTCCCACCGACAAGTAAAATATATAACTCACGAGTTACAGCAAAATTGCATCATTTGATAATTATAAGTGTTTCTTAATTAAATCCTTAATTATTTCATGTGATGAACCTTTTAACTTTCTTATAATCAAGCAAGGGGGGGATTTCTGTGTTTCCAACTCATAATTTCACGTGACAAAGTCTAGTGGTGGTACCGAATTTAGAAAAATGGGTTAAACAAAGACTAAAGGGTAGTTTTGTATTCCCCTGCAAAACACTTTGATTCAACACGACGAAACTTCCCTTGTATGACACCAGCAAAAGAATGCGTCCAAATTGTAACCCTATTTTTTTATAGTGGCAATGTGGGTCTTGAATCCAATTGGAGTCTTCACAAGCTTCACACTCAATCTCTTCACACCTAAAACAAACAATAGCAGAAGTTTCACTTCATGGAACTCTTTCGAAAAACTTCCTTTGGTGCTCATGTTCAACCATATGAAACACATTTGTCCCAAGGCCTGGCATAAAATTTCCCAGAACCCAGTTCTTAAAACAGCTCATTAATGCAATTAATATTTGGTCAAGCTAGAGAAAATTGAATTCAACAATAAAAGGTGGACTGTTTCTAAGCTGATGAAATGAAACACATTAAATATTTGGCTGCAACCAATAAAAATGGAGAAGCAAGAGGTTTGTTTCTCTCTTGGACATGCAGAGCTTTTGGATCGTATAAATTAAGTATAATTCAGAAGTATATATGTTGTCATTGTAAAGTTGGGTCGTCGAGAAAACCCAAGAATACACGCAAAAATATTACCTTTTTCTATTTGTTCGAACAAGCATGGAAGCTGCAAACATCTGTAAATTTGAGCACTTGATCTGTTTTGCTAGAAAAAGCATATACGACCGACCAAATTTCCCAAAGTATCTTGTTCTTGTCAATCTAAAAACTAACCACGAAAGACATACACACAGAGAGCTGCCTGTCAAGCGCCATTGCCCATTGGCATATTACCTTTGATAATAATAAAAAATAAATAAAATAAAAACTCTGCCAATGGTAATAGTAGTTTCGCACTACTTGTGTTCCCAACAGGGCGTTTTGAAATTATTCTTATGACAATAATCCGAAAATGACTCATCAAATAAAAATTTCCCATACTGATCATGATGAACAGTTTGCCATCTCTTTCTATGAAAACTACACCACCAAACAATGATTTGTTTAAACAAGTACTTGAACCCTGCAACCAAACTAGCTAAGCTTTAGTTTAATTAAGGTTGCGATTGGAATATTGTAAGATTATATAATTTAATCTGCTAAAGTTGCTTTCAGGCTATGCAGTAACTTGTTTCCTATCAAATTCCAATGTCAATGATTATCAGATCCGAAGTCGATCCTAGTGTTATGATGAGATGGACGATGGTGATTGTGATGGAGCAGATATATAATTGATGAGTGTGATGTGTCGTATTGATGCACCCCCAAAGCTAGAATTTGATTTATATATATATATTGGAATTGGAGCTTGTACAAGGTTGCTACTATACTACTTTGCTAGTGAAAAAATGAAAAGCAGAGCAGGGGGTTGGCCTGCTTGCCCTGTTGCTGTTGATCATTAATGTTCAATTTTTCATCTTCCATGATTAAGATGTACGGCGGAGCGGAAGGAAGGGGCATGGCAATATGGCATATATATCTTATAAGAGTACTTTTAAATGCTCACTGGCATTGCCAGTAGTATTGTCATCTCCTGACCAACACTCGGCATGCGAGCGATACAATATTGTGGTCTTCTTTACGCCACCAGCTTCTTCATTTCATGTCCATTTCTTGAATTGGTCTTTGTACTTGAAAAGACACGATCTTAATGTGCCCCTTGGTGCTTTTAGTTACACATCTCAAACAAATTCAGCCACTTTCTTTTTTGCTTGTAAAATGTTGTTTAATCTCTTCAATCAAAGATAAGATATATGCTATTAATATTTTGTAGACTAGTAAATGTTGAATTATTTATGCCCCTACAGCATGACTGTAATAGAACAAAACAACAACTTTTTTCAGCTCTGCAGAGTTTACCATCAAATCTTACTCTCTCACGTGTAATCAAGTTTAGGCACACTTTAAAGTTTAAATGAAAACAAACTTTTAGAAGTAAGTCCAAAATTTAGGACATTTATTGTGATAGTGTATTAGCGATTGTAATTGTGCCATTTATGATAGGGCATGTAGCATTACTTTGAACAGATCAGTTGTATAGAGATTTTTTTTCGAAACAAATGAAGTTAGGATTGAATTTGAACCACGCCCTAATTGATGGCTAAACTTTTAATTTAAGGGATCGTATACGTACAATTAATTGAATACCAAAAAAAAAAAAATTGAATACCATTAAATGGCAAAATTTGATGGTAAACGTAACCCCACAGTCCAAATTAAGACCAAAAATTAAAGAGATTAATCAAAGGCATAGATGGTTTCATAAAAGTCTCCTAGTAAAGAAACGATATAAAATTTACTTTTCCTTTAAATGTGTAATTTGTCCACATGATTAAATTTAAGGGGGGGGATGACACTAGAGGAGTTAGGACTGGGTCTACCGAACCCTAACAAAACGGCATTTATTTACTCTCCATAGAAAACTCCTTCCTCAATGGGAGGTTAGTTTCCTGCCCATTTCCCACCCTTCATTTTCCCCTATCAGACATTTCAACAAAAAGATCCAAAATTAAAGGGAACTTAACCCCTAACAATGTTGACATTATACTGAAAAATTAACTAATTTTCATGCTTATTACACTTTTTTACTTACTTTTATACATAAATCTAAATATAATGATGGCAAAAACTATAAAAAAAGGACAGTAGCCGGTCCAGCCGGCATGCTAAAGCTACCAACACTGACAGTTGGCCCAAATCTCACCGGCAAAAAGGTTGTAACAGAATCTCCAAAATTACAAATTTAAGGATTTAACTGATGGTCTTAGGATTTTAATTGCAGTTAAAAGGGGGAAAACTACGACTATTAGTTAAAGTAACATAAACAAATCTCGACACGTGGACAAGACATGTTGTATTTGTCATTTAGTTTTATGTCACAGCCCATGGATTTTAACATTGTATAGTCATTTTCTTCGTTGAGGACACCTTGTGGTTTCACATTCTGCTTCGTCGTTACAACAAACCCAGCAGTTTTCTTGACTTGTACAAGCAAAAGCTACCGGTTTATTCTGGCAATCTCCTCTTAATTCCTAAATTACCCTTGTTAAATCTAGAGAAACCAAATTAAGAAAAAATCAACTAATTATAGTACTTTATGTTAAATAAACCAAAATTTGAAACTAAAGAAAGGGCAGGATGGGAAATATGGATTTTAAGATATGGAGAGGGAATAAATACAGAAACGGGCGAGTCTCGCATGTTACATGTCGCTCTTTCTCCCTTCATGCATACGCCTTTTATTAAATTTTTATTTATTGAGATTTGCCGTTTTATTAAGAGAAAATTAAATTTTGGCCCTTAATCAGAAAAAAATCAAATCAAAATCCCAATTTCTTACTAATTATTATTTTCCTTGTAATTTTTTGTAACTTTGTATATATCTCTTGGTGGAGGAATGCTTGTCACCTACTCCTTTTTTAGTTTTTCACTCTCTTTCTATGCTTCTTTAAAACTCTCTCCCACAAGGGAAAGACAGAGTCCACAACTCACAGCCTTTCAGACAATACCTCTGTCTTTGCCCTGTTTTATTTAAACTCTCTCTGTTTTTTTTTTCATTTTCTTTTTAGGTTTAATTGTTGGTTTTGGTTTTGGCAATGGAGAAACATAGGTGTAAGTTATGCTTCAAAAGCTTTGCAAATGGAAGAGCTTTGGGTGGACATATGCGTTCTCACATGTTAAATCTTCCAGTTCCTCCTCCGCCCAAGGTTGTTGTTGAAGAACAAGAACGACCGGAACCGCCGCGGAATCAACCCAGCGAGGCGTCTGAGGCTGCTTCCGCCTCAGCTCCGTCGTCTTCTTCTGAAGATGAAGGGGATGAAAAAGGCCAGCTTAATTATGGGCTTAGGGAGAATCCGAAAAGAAGTGTTCGGTTGGTAGATCCTGAGTTTGTTGATGCTGGCTCGGTTGTTCTTCAAGATAGAGAAAGTGAGACTGAGTCATCGAAGAACCCAACTCGGAGACGATCTAAACGGACTCGGAAAATACTACAACAACAACAACAAGAAGAAACAAAGAAGCTTAAAGTTATAAACTACAAGCAACTTATGGTAAGTAAGACCGAGTCATGGGGAGCTGAGCCAGAACCGGTGAGTTCGATCTCTGATACTACAACAGAAGAAGATGTCGCTTTCTGTCTTATGATGCTTTCGAGGGACCAATGGAAAAGAAGAGTAAATCAAAAAGAAGAAGACGAAGAGGAAGATGATGATGCAGATGAAGAAGAAGAAACAGAAATAGAGAAGTCAATGGAAGAAACAGATGAATCAGAAGAATACTTCAAAGTTAGCAAAGTTAACAGAACAAGTCGGGGAAAATACAGGTGTGAAACGTGCAACAAGGTTTTTAAATCATATCAAGCATTGGGTGGACACAGAGCGAGTCATAAGAAAATCAAAGCTGGTTATAACTCGGTTGCAACTCGTGGAACAGAGTTGGAACCAGAAAATGTGGCTACTTGTTCAATGACACAGAAGAAAATCCATGAATGTCCGGTCTGTTTTAGAGTGTTTTCATCTGGACAAGCTCTTGGTGGACATAAAAGATCTCATGTAACTGGTCAAGTTGTAGCAACAAGCGAAATTACTCCTGTTAGAAGTTCCAAGAAGTTGGGAGATAGTTTGATAGATCTTAATCTCCCTGCTCCAATGGATGACGATGATGTTAGCCAAATTGAACTCTCTGCGGTTTCGGATGCTGAATTTGTCAACCACATCAAGTGTTGAGTTGAATCATGTTTTTTCGTGGTTAACATCAAAAGGTAAACAAATTTTGGTTGCTTTTGCCGATTTTTGGGATCTCAGGAATTTTTGCCAGTTTGCCATAGTCAAATTTAGAATTATAAGGATTTTTCTTGTTATATTAATCATAGACTATTATTCTACTCTGTTCTTCTAACTGTAATTCTTTTCGCTCTGAAATTGTCTTTTAAGCTCTGTTTTGTAACAACTGATCATTTAGAAGAATTGAAGAAAGACTAAATCTTTAAACATGCTTTTGCTTATTAGTTATTACACTGTTGGATTAGAATTTCTGGGTTGCTTCATACATAGTTTGTTGAACTAAGTTTACAAGCATTGCTGTTAATGGGTTCTGTCCAATTCAATCAAAGTTTCCAACTTTTCTAGCTAATTGTTTTACTTCAAAACCAGTATCTTCTTTTTTTAATGGTTTTTTCCTCAATGCAAGAAAAGTAAAACAATACTCTGTTTTTCAATGTAATAAAAAAAAAAGTGGCTTTGGCTTCTATTTGTCGCTACTGGCATTATTATAAATTAATCAAGAATTCTCTGCGGACTGTGGAGCAGTTATCTGCCTCTGTTTTTCATGTCCTTTCTAATTTCCTTTCACAGCAAATTGGTGCTGCTTCTTTCTCTCTGTTTTCTGTCTGAAACTGTTTCATGCTTCACCTACAAATCTGCTAAACCAGTAGATTAAAGACACAGATAGTATATTTAATGACTTTAATAGCCTTGATGCTGAATCTGATTTACATTAAATACATTTTTCTATATGCACCTAAAATTAAAAAGGCAAAAAATATAGAAAATTGAAAAAGCAAGATCCCCTGTTTTTACTAGAGAATAACGTGTCTGGCTTAGCTTGGCGCTAAAAGCAAAGTATCCTACTGACTCAAGATCAGAGGAAAAATGTAGTAATATAGAAATTTCAGTCATCTTCATTAAATTTGTAATAAATGAATCAATAACTATACACTTTCTTTATGGGAATATTAATTTTTGCTCATATTTTTAATCTTTTGATACCCTTTTCATTTAATGGATGCTTAATTTTGAAGAGTGGGAGTATGGGGTGTCCATTGGAGAACTGCTTTGTTTTTACAGAGGGTCTTCATTAAGTGAAATTAACCAAAAAATAGGGTAAAAATGGCTACACCTTGGAAATTAATGAAATTTAATAAGGATTTAATTAAGAATTACTAAAAGTTTGGAGTAGCATGAGAAATGACAATGTGCTTGGTTTTTGAGAGGCAGTGGCTACTGGGGGTGAAATCTGACAGATGACAGCAAAAATCATAGTCATGGGGGAAATGTCAGATAGCATGCAATATATTATGATGACTTGAAGTCTTGAACACATAAAGAGCATGAGTTCTCCTCGTTTTTTGCCTGTAAAAAATCAAAATTCAAGTATTTAACTTTTCTCTTTTCGATCTGAAAAGCAAGAGAAAAAAAATCTTTGAATACATAATGAACACTTGATTAAGTAGTTGATGGTTCATGTCCAAAAGAAATGAGTTCCAAATTTCCAAATACCCATTTATAAAAAGTTAAGTCTATGGCTCTACGTGAATATATATGTGATGAACATAGGTTGCATTAATGTCTGTGACCAGAAACTATAAAAAGCATGTACTTATTAAAGAATGGCACGTCCAAAATTCACTGTGATTTTTTTTTTCTTTTTTTTTAATAATCTAGAATGGGGAGATTTTTTAAGGCGAAACCAAAATGAGATCAGATGGAGGCTGCAGCCTTCGCACACCTTACCAAACAAGAAAGAGATTTATGGTGAAAGGCTTTTAATTTAATTGCCAAGTGATATCACTATCAAATAATGAATGCAAATATATAATTCATATAAATCAGAAGTAATTATTTGATATATTAACGGTGTAAATTTTAGACTCTACAAGCGAATTTTAGAGTTGACACATGTCTATTTTTTAATTAATTAAGTTTTAAATATTTCAATCTAGTCCTTAAGGGACATATGTCAGATCCACTTGTGTAATCTGCTAAACTCCACTGATGGTGTATTGTATAATTTATCATAAAACATATATAAAATACATTTGAGGAAAGAAATTTGTTTTTTTAGTGAGTATATGTGAAATCTCATTACAATCAGAATAAATCTCTATATGCTCAAACATCTAAAGGAGAAATCAACTCAAACTAAGAAACTACTATAAATAAACCATCTACCTACCAAATAAACAAATAAACCAAATTACGAACTAAACTCACATTCTGTGAGACTTGAATCCAGGACCTTACGGTCCAGGTACGGTACACCTACCGGCTACCAGTTGAACTAACAACTCGGGTGTTGAGGAAAGAAAAATTTGTACTAAAATTTATCATTATGGCGTATTACCCCTCTATTTGGTCTTACATTGGATATCTAACAAGTCTAATGTCGAATTGCATCAAAAGAATATTGATTAGAACGAAATTGAAATCCCGTAAAGAATTAAATGTGATATGATTTTAAAGATTTAGTGAAAGAAAACGATGTTTTGGGATTGAAAACATGATAGTTTTCCAAATGAATGAAAAGATATGACCGCTAACTCCCATTATAAGGATATATGCCATCGTCACAAATCGCATGAATTGAAGCATGAAAAAGAATGGTATTTTGGGTGGCTAGTGGAACTTCCCAAAGAGCCAAACCCATTAAAAAGCCTTCTTTTGCGCTTTGATATTCTTTCAACGCCATGTTGTTGATTTATTTTCAAGGCTAAGTTAATCTCTTACATGAAATTTATTTAAAGATTATTCTAAACTTTCATACTCGTCCAAGTTGTGCCTTTGAATAATATAAAATAATATTTATATAATTACGGTTATAGATTAGCCGCCTTAATTCTACTCAATGATCATCTCGACTATTATAATACTATGCGATAAGGTAAACGTCTTTAATTAGTCAGAAAATTTTAATCAGTTTTCCGGTTCCCTTGAGTTTTCCCCAGTTGAAATAGTAAAATATTTGGGAATATTACCAATATTATTGGTCAGCCCTACGTTGTCACATACTACACATAGAAAAACTGGTATAGTAATAGCAGTAATATAAAGACTTGACGCTCGATCGGGGTACATTTGTAAAATGCAACATTTGGAATCTTAGTCCGTTATGCCATCTTTTCATTTCTCTCATCTCAAAAATCAAAGGTAGAAAAGATTGTGTATATTTAATAAAATGAATTTAACTGGTGGAAATAGAATCGAAAGTCGAAGCAAAAGGAAATATTAAAAAAAATTAAAAAAAAAAAGTAAAAATAAATAAAAGAAGGGCTCTTCAACGGATCAGATTGAATCTTTCATGTAAAGCACCCCGTAACCGTTAATTTACAAATAGTAGTACTTTTATTATTAATTAATTATTATAGCCGTAAATTCCATGATCCATCAACATAAAGTCAAAATAAATTATAGATTTGTGCAAGAGAAATGAAGTTGTAGATCAAAGTCAATATTTTCATACTATAAAAGTGTATTCTTTTACATTATGCCACGTAATATTCCCATACTTATTCAATATCTTTATAAGCACTTCCTTAACCATGGAGGAAAAAAAAAAGAAAGAAAAGAAAAGAAAACATGCAAAATCATGAATATATAGAAGTACTAAGAAGGAATATATATTGCCCCTTTTCTCCCTTATGGTTTGGGAATATACTCGTTGCCTTATTTTATTTCTTCCATTATTTTCTTCTTTTCCTATTTTAGCTTTCTCTTTTCATATCAAACAAGGACATTTAGGGATCAAATTAGTTGATACGAGGCAAGTTGGGTTTGGGTTTAATTTTAGAACTTCCTTGAGCTAAGCCATTTGGAAAGTAGAGATTTGGTTTTGGCAGCATATTCTTTGAGAGAAAATTTGGCGAAAAAACCCTTTAGTCTTGTGTACTAAATACTAATAATTAATTAATTATAGTTATTCTTTCAACTATTTAATGATACTTATCTATAATAATGGTGACCTAATGAAGAAGACACATCACAAAGCTGGAAGAATAGCAATGGCATGACAGCTTGAGTTGGTTGGCTGACCTGACCATGGCCTTTTCCCTTCCCCTTTTATAAGTTGAGATTTGGAGATGGCCAAATCAGTCGGCGGGTCGGCCCTTTGTTACTCTACCATTCATTCATTCAAAAAGATTAGTAACAATTTAATTATTTAATACTAATGATAAAAAGGTAGAAAGAAAAGAAGGTACTTAAAAGATGCAAAGCTATAGCTAGCTAATTTCTAAAGGCTAAGGCTTTTGTGAGAGTGAGTGCCAAATTTTTCATATTTATCATTGATGGGTTGGGAGTTGAAAGTTTGAATTGAAAGAGAGGAAGAAGAGATTGAAAAAAAAAACAAAGAAGTTGGCCTTTAAATTTGCCGGCTTATGACTTGAAAAAGGGCTCTCTAGTCTCAATAGTCAATACATGAAAAGAGGTCAACAATGCTGATCTTTTTCCACTATTGCTTCTTCAAAGTTCTAACAAATGCCCACTTCATCATCATTGAAAAACATTTTTGTCGCTTTTAGCAGCTTCTTAGTCTTAAGATTGTGGAGCATTTAGTAATTTATGTTCCAAATTACTTTAAACAGCAACCCACTTTCATTTTATCAGACATTAAATTTTGTTAGTAGATAGTAACAAAGCCTTGGGCTGTTAAGAGCTCTGAACTTGGCGTGATTGCCGCTGCTTGCTTCTTCTTAGCTTTGTCTTTTGGCCATATTCCCTGTCCCTTTTTTGCTGAACTTTTCCAAGTTACGAAATTTTGAGAACTCATTAAGTTTATATATCTAATCAACTTTGTTATCAGGCTTTCCCTTGACAAGTATTAATTGAGCTCTTATGACAGCAGTAATTTTATTGGTAACATGCAGCAATAATTGTTCCCATTGGGTTTGATAAAACTAGTGCAAAATCTAGGAGTTATCATGTTGTCTTATTTTTGGCCACCAAACATTAAGCAAAAAAATAGAAAAAAAAAGTCAAACAGATTCACTTACATTTGTCTCTGAGATGGTGTGTTACATTACATCACATCTTAACAAAACCTTAATTACGCTGCTAATTTTGGTCGACATATTAAAACCAAACGAATTCCACATTTCCACAATTCCCCCAAAATTCCACATTTCATTGGGAATATTTGATGGGGAAATTGTTGTTCTTCCTTTTCTTAACATTTCTCAATGGTAGACTTGTGATGTAAACCAGACAGTGGCTTCTCACTCAAATGTGATCAGCCAATAACGACAGCTTATCCTCCAACTCCGACCCTTTTTTGTGGGATTCAATCTTCCCCACATTTCTCTTTTCCTTTCCAACTACATATATTACTGTTAATTATCTGATCTATATTATATTGGATACATAGAATTGAATTCTTCTTTTAAGGACAGATTTCCTTTGGTTCACGCTACAAAACACCATGATTTCATGCCCCTTTCCTATAAGTCATAAACACTCAATTTCAAAGCGCCTCATACAGAGACAGACACTACCAAAGTAAGCAGTTTTGGTTGTGTCTCACATGTGATCTCCAACCTGGTCACGGCAAAACAAAACAGCCAAAAAAATATAAATAAAACCCATTAACCCAAATTGCCTTCTTCTTTTCTGTCTTTTGAATTTACTTCCATTTTCCATATATATTCCTATATGGTCCCATGAAATCCATTAACCCTGGTTCAAGCAAAGGGCACGTGTTTGGGTGTGCAGCACGACAAATGGGAAACCTGTGACCAGTGACCACTACATAGTAACTTCTTAGTTGCTGTCTTGTTAATTAGAACACTCTAATTCTTCCCTGTTGGTTTTTAATGTTCATCAGGGTTTCTGTAAATTTTGCTGCTTTTTGGACCACAGGTGAAACTTATGTAGATTCTTTGAGGTTAAGTAGCAAAATTAAAGAATGTACTTACTTTGCTTCTCGATTCCACATTTGTTTTGAAATTCAAACGTATTTACGTAACACTTCCTGCACGTTAGGGTTACATGAACATAGCAAACTCTTGACTCAATATTTTTTTATTTTTCATCCCTCCTTAACGCTTGCTTTCAATTTTTTCTTCGTGTCCTATTAATACGTCGGCTGCAGATAATTAACACAGCAAAATATCACTATCCTTGAAATTGATTGGAAATTAAATTTGACTTTTACTTTAGGAACGATACAAGGAAGAAAATCCATTGACAGCTGACTTTCCCACGGCATTGATCTTGTCAATGTCATTTCCCTCTTGTTCATAAAAAAGGGCACAACACAACCCAAACCCAAAGCTCTGTTTACTTCTAATTGAATTCCTTCGTCGTATGACAAGTCTGGAAATTCCAACACAAACGCGTTTTTTAATATTGAAGTTGCTTGACCTGACCTTAATTAAGAAGATGAAATTTCAAGGTGAAGGAAAGAGTTGGATTGGATCAACTTTTTTCTTCGCAATTACGGGTGATGTAAACCTGAAATTACATATACTTTTCAACAATGACAAAAAAAAGAATTCCCCCTGTTAAAAGATTGGTAAATGCACTAAAGTAGTGGGTCGAAATGGTCGGTTTAGTGGGGTTCCTTGCTTTAAAAACATTGAAAAGAGCTCGGCTAAATTGGGCTGAAGCAAAGTTGAACAAATTCTGAAGAATCACTGCCATGCCATCGGTAAAATCACGCCTACTCATTACGCTATGGACTTTGAAGTTAGGCTACCGACTTGCCCTTTTTCCCCTGTTTTAACACTATTAAAAACTCCCCTTTAGCTATCAATTTTGCTAACCCAATTTGCTTAGGTACTTTCCCATATCATACTTTAGTCTTTAATTAAGAATTGATTAAGATAATTAAAAAAGAGGCCAATTCTTGTACGGTGAAACTGACTTTTTTGTTGATTAATTTTAACCCTTCATCAAGATGCTCTGTTTTGTGTTATTGCGGTAGAGATTGCAAAATACCAGTCAAAGTTGCTATTCACGACTCACGACCATATAATAAATAGTTACCGAATATTATTCAGAAGTAGTACAATTTAATATATTAATTTACATTTTTATTACT